>JAOBRD020052392.1:0-27048 GCA_027575215.2 Hydrozoanthus sils
GGAAGAGTTCGTTCGAAATTCGAAATGAAAGCATAGATATCATATGTGCTTAGAATTTGAAGCACGTCATTTGTCAGCATCTTCAACCAATCGCTTGCCACTCTCTACTGCAGAAACATCACTCAATAAATATTTGTGTAGGACTATTGTGTTGCCTTAAACAAAGGGCAAAAACAACTTATAGGTACTTCTTTGGCGAACCAATTAAACATAAAATAGAAAATAGCGAAACAACTCAAAAAATCAATAGCCCGTAATCGTAGAGACAACAGTTCACCAACTACTATCAGAGAGAAATAATTTTTGGGCGCCTGAAAGCTTAGCATTAAGTCTTGGAATAGTGATTAACTTTGGCGTTTTTCAGAATTATTAAGGTGTATGATTTAATTGTTTGTAGCAAACTAGTTCAAAACCTAATAAGTATTTAACAGTTTGAGAAAACTATTTCTTTAATCCATGCTGCGGAGGTGTTTGGGCTCGAAAATGATAAAAAAAAACATCAAAATTTTTTTTCAATTTAAAATTTTGTGGTACCAAAGGCGTTACTCTGGTAGCATTATAGTATTTTAACAAAACAAGGATTCATAACTTATCATAATCAAAGAGGTTGTCTCAAAAAACGTTCATTGTGAGTTTCGTTACCTTTCCACTCTCCTGCAACCGTTGCAATTGTCCTTCAAGCTCAGTTACTCGCTTTGAACTCCAATTGAACTCAGCTTCTAAAGATTCCTTCTCTCTACCAATGTCGCCATAGTCGCAACTTAGTTTGGAGAGCTTTCTCTGCAGCTCAAGCACCGTGCCTTCAGCTTCCTCCTTCTCTCCGAGTAGTTTTTTAAAAGATGTTTCAAGTTCAATGATTTTACAATGGTTCCTCCCATCGAGTGACTCGCTTTTGGAAGATTGCAACAACATCTGGTGTGACGCATGTCGCTTTTCAGCCTCTGAAAGCTCGTCCTGGAGTCGACAAACCTCATACTGACTTGCTGCTAATTCAACATTTAGATCCGACTGTTTCTTTCTAATTTTTTGCAGCTCATTCACGAGCTTTTGATTATCTTCCACTGTAACAGAATACTTGGCTTCGAGTGCAGAGAAAGTTTGGCTGTGAGTCAGAATTTCGTACTGCAGTTTCTTTATGTCTTTTTGAGCGGCATGGCAAGCGTTTTTGTGTTGGTTGATACTTTCTTTACAGTTAGAAAGCTCTTGCTTCATACTGTCAATAAGATCTTTCTGTGTAGATGAGGTGTTCTGAAGTTCAGATATCTCCACATTCTTTTCGTGGACTTGCGTATTAAGATCATAAACCTCGCGTCGGAATTTTTCGTTTTCTTCTCTGAACATAGCAGCTTTTTGCTTCTGCGAGTCTAATTGCATTTCAAAACTTTTCTTAGATGAATTGATCTGTTGTATAACAGCGTTTTTCTCGCTGACGGTTTTTTTGTTTGTATCAGCGTCAACTTTCAGACTCGAAACTTGCAGCGACAATGATTCTAACTCGTTCTTGCTGTCCGAAAGACGGTTCTTTAGATCTTCAAGCTCATTCTGATGGCTCCAGTTGAGCTTTTTATGCTGTTGAAGATCTTCGTCCAATTTTGTTATCTTCTTCTGTTGATCCAGAACCACCTTACTCAGCTCCTCGTTTTCATTCGTGGAGTATTTGAACTTCATCTCGAGCTCGGCAGTTTTCTTTTTCAGCTCGAAATGATTAGCTTCCACCTCTGTTTTTTCAATCAAAGCTTTCTCCAAAATTGCTTTCTTTACGTTCATTTCTGCTTTAATTGCGTGTATTGTTTTTTCCAAGGTTCTATCTTGATTATCAATTATGCCTTTCTCCATCTCCACCTTGTCATCCTTCTGTAAAGATTGGTACTGTTGTAGCTGCTGTTGTGTCTCTAGCAATTCTTCCTGCCTTCTTCTCAACTTTGTTTTAAGTACTTGGATTTCTTCTTCACGGTGCTTCTGTTCGAGAATAAACTTGTCTTCTTTTAACTTCGTTTGGTGTAGATTGTCACGGGTTTTTTCAAAGTCAGCTTGTGTCTTCTCCAAATCCCCACGGACAGTGTTGCATTCTCTTCTGATTTCCTCAAGTTCAAGTATGCTGCTTTTGTATTCTTGCTCAATGGAGAATTTTTTCTTCTCCAACGTTTCGTTGATTGCTTCTACTTTAGCTAACTTTCCACTTCTGTCAAACAACTGCTGCTGGAGTTGTTTTTCACTCTCCTCTTGGTTCTTGCATTTTAGTTCCAAATCTTCATGGTTTCGTTTTAAACTCAAGAGATCAACTTCAAACTTGCGGTTCAAGCTTTTTATTGACTCAACGTTGTTTTCCAGGTCATTCTTCTTTTGCAAGGCTTCTTCATAAGAGCTTTCAAGACCTCTCAATCTGTCATGAAGTATTTCAACCTCAGCCTGCATTTTCTGTAATGATAACTGTGCGTTATCCAATTCTTTCTGCAGCTCATTTTTGCTTTCGTTGTAAGCTTTGATAATCTCATTCTTTGTAATCAAATCTACCCTGATGCTTTCTACTTGTCCTTGTAACTGCGAAACTTGCATTTCCTTTTCTCTAATTTCTTCTCTTTGGTTTAGGGACTCTGTTTTTAGGTCGTCGACATGTTTCTTAAGGGTATTATTTTCCCGAATAGTCTCCTCCAGTTGCTCTTCTAACGAAGAAACTCTAGAAGATGACAGCAGCGCTTCATCTTCCTTTCGTGATTCTTCCAGATCCACCTTTTGTAGCTTTGTTTGTGAACTAACCAGTTCAGCCTGAAGTGAAACAATTTCCGCTTGCAACTGGTCTTGTTTATCTTTCTTTGCTTGCAATTCCTCGCGGTTTGATTCCAAGTTACATCTCATTTCACTGCTCATTTCTTTCAAAACGGAGTTATTTAGCTGAGACTCCGACAAGCGGAGTTGTTTTTCTCTTAGCTCTTTAGTTGTTGCATCCAGTAAGACTTTCGTTTCGGCGAGCTCTTGGGAGGCCTTCAAAATTTCTTGCCTTGAAAAATCATACTGCTGGGAAATATCTTGAAATTGGTTTCTTATTGAAGTGTTTTCCTTCTGATCAAATTCTAGTTTTACCTCAAGCTCGGAAACTTTCCGGTTTAAATCACATACTTCATTCTTTAACCTCCGTTTTTGACATTCGCTCTTTTCAAGAGAGTTTTCGAGCTCCTGAAGTTTCCGTTGAAGTCCTCCATAGTCGCTAACGTGTTTAAGGTTTTGTTTTTGTTCCAATTTTAAGTCAGTTTCAAAGTTTTCTGCCTTTGCTTTAATAAGCTCCAACTCTTGCTTTAAAGCATGGACATGGTTGCAGCTGTTATTGTACGAAATCTTTAACTCCTTGTATAGGGCTCCGTCAACATCTTCGTCTTTTTGTTGTTCGTCTTTATCCTTCAAGAAACTGCTTTTCTTGGCCTCGTACCTATTATCAAAACGTTTAACAACAATTATTAACATAATAGCATAAAACTAGTAGTTCCTTACACAGTAGAAATACCTTGTCATAACTGAACAAAAATCTGGCAAGTTGTTTTGCTTTGTTTGATGCGCAAATGATTCCATAAAACGGGTAACAAGATGTTTTCAAATTCGATGCTAACGCGCCATTCCCTACATCATTCCCAGTCCTAGACCGGCGCACACTAGCCAATTTCTTTCACTGTTAAAAAACTAAATTGAGGGTAGTAAATGGCTGGCGTAGCATAATGATTGTGTTCAAGTTTTCTGTTGTTTTGGAGCTGAGTAAAGAAGATTTCCTGCCTGACTAAAGAAACATTCACGTTAGAATTTATCTCTAGAAAGGTGAATGGGGCAAACAAAAAAAGGGCAAAAGGTTTGACTTACTTGCTGATTTCCATTTCTAGCTTTTGAATCTGATCCTTTGCTTCCTTCAAGTTAGTTTCGCACGTCTGATGATCAATCACTCTTGCTTGATAATCCTTCTTTAACTCTACATACTCTTGGTGTAGGGTGTCCGTGTTATCCTTAGACTTCTGTAACTGGGCGTCTTTTTCTACGGCTTCGTTCTTATAGCTCTCAAGAAGCCGATCTTTTTCTCGAACTTGCCCTTGAGTTGTAATCAAATCTTCTTTCATTCTTTTGATGTTTTCCTCAGCTTTTCTTATATCAAGCCTAAGGTTATCTCGTTCTCTAACGGTTGATGAAAGCTCAAGTTCAAACTTCTTGAGTTTGGACGCCTCTGTGCTCACTTCTTCTTTCAGTTTCTTTTTTTCTTCCTCTCGCGTTGAAAGTTCCTTCTTTAAAGTCTCTGCATTCAATTCTTGAACCTTTAGCTTGTGAATAAGTTTGTTCTTTTCATCAACGAGGTTATTATGAAATAACTTAGCAGCATTTAATTCGAGTTTTTTGTCCTCAAGCTCATTCCGAAGATTTTTGACATCTTCCTGCAGTTTCTGGTTCTCGGTGTCTTTCTTTGTTAACGTCTTGTTGACTGTTTCATTAGTCATCTTCTGAGCAGACAAACAGGTCTCCAGTTTCATTACTGTATCTTTGCTGCGGATCAGTTCAGTGTTAGTCGCTGCTAGTTGTTCCTTTATGAAATCTTTTCGCTTTGTCAATGACTCGATCTGTGGTTCGTTTTGGGCACATGTAGTCTGCAGTTCCAGTAACTCCTCTTCTTTCCTTTTATTGATGTCCCGAATCTTCTCCAATTCCTTTTCATACTCCAAAATCTTCTCCTCAAGCTCAAGAATTTGTTGGTTTCTGCTTTCACTGCCACTAACAGCTTTTTCCAACTCCAACTTGAGCAAAGCAAGTGTTTCTTTTGTGTTGGAGTTATCTGACTTCTCCTCTTCAATTTTTTTTGTCATTTCCTCGGTCTCAGCTTCCAAAGCCGTAGTTTTCAGTTTGTAATTCGCTAATTCTTTCTCCAACGAAGCCATGTTATCTGTAGGTTACAGCAAAGATAAAGTGAGTAAGCCAGTTGTTTCTCTCGATACTAACATTAAATGATGGAGAGGAACTAGATTTACGTACATCGGCTATCAATATGAGTTAAATGAAAGAGATTCCCACCGAGATCAGAGAAACCGGCTCTTCCCCTTTCTCTGAGTTGGTTAATGAGGTCTTTGTTGATGCATTTGAAAAAGTAAAGGCAAAGTGATACATTTAGATAGCGCCTTTCCGTATACGTAAAAGGCGCCAAATTCACCAAATCATTAGAATTGGAAGGCAGAGATTGGGTTACTTCCTATCTCTATTGGCAAGGTCTTTCTCAAAGCTGTATTTATAAATGAGTTTCAGTGGTTGCTGGAATGTACTTACGATAGACACACGTCTCCCAATAATTTGATCATTTGCTTCACAGTATTACAAAGAAGGAGATAAGTATCGAGACAAATGGGCGACTAGGCTCAACATAGGATCAACAGGTTTCCAGAAAGTACCTTAAGGTTACTGTTTTTAGTGACAGCTACTAAATTTAGCAATTTTGTCTGAGAAATTAGCGTCTACTAATTTTAGCGATAGAAAGGATTTTTATTGAGCATTTGTCAGTCAAACTTACATGTTCAGGAACACAACAAAGTGTGTCGACCTTTGCATCAACACCACAGATCAGTAGCAGATGAAAGTAGGTATGAATGTTAGAAAAGGGATCCTCGCCGGGAAATAGATAATGCAGAAGTCGTTGGACATAACGACGGTCAAGCATGACATTCATTAAATTTTGAAATGAATTTAAATGCGTTCTTAACTTGTTTCCGTTTATTACGCGGAGGGAGGATGGAGGGGATAGGGGACAGAACCTTAATTTTAGCGCTAACTCATTTTAGCGAGTACTAAATATTAGCGATTTTTCTAAATCGCTAAAAAAGTTAACATTAGCTATAGTAGCTGCTAAAAATAATAACATTAAGGTATTTACATTTCAATCTTTGTAGTTCTGACTGAAGAGCCCGTTCGGTGTCAGCGTGTCTTTTACCTAAAGTCTCCGCCTCTGCAATTTTCTTTTGAGCCACGGATAAGTCAACTTCCAATTTATCTTTATCAGTGTTAACTGTACGGTTACGCTGCGACATTTCAGAAAGCTCGTTTTCTAGCGTTTTCAGTTTCGCGGTCAGTCTTTGCACCTCCGATTCACTGGCGTTATTGATTGACCTTGTGTAAGCAACATCTGTTTTTCCCGTCTCAACCTCTTCTGTAAGCAACCTGACTTGAATGTTCAGCTGTTCGATTGTTGCCTCCTTTTCTAAAACCTTAAAGCGTGATTACTTTTGTAAGAAAAGATAAGTGGTAGTGCAGTTATTGTCACTTTATGGCATTTCAGGTCGCAATCACTGTCGAAGTGACGTTGCTAACGTCAACTATTGTAATGTTATTAATACGACAGGATTTACCGCATGCAGTCAGTCATGCATGAGGGAGATTAGGCATCGCGTATACGCGATACGCGAACGAAAAATGTGATCACTTCAGCAAGATTTTCTCGCGTCTGCCGTTTACCGTTTGCCGTACGTATACCAATGTAAGAGTTTTCGCGTTTGATATTTACGTGAGATATTTTTAAACCTTTTTTCAAGCATAAAAATAGATAAAAGGTAAAGGGATGTTATGCTTAATGTTCAGTTAGCTAAATTGAAGAAACAGCAAAACAAATTGCTCAGATAGTGCCAAACGGGAATTTTCATCAACGGGAATCAAACAATTGTTGATTGTGACATACAAATAGTATAAAATAATTTTTTCTTTGCTAATATGTACTTTCAGAATAAGATTTTAATTGTTTTTAATTTACTTGACACTATAGTTTCCAGTCTAATTCGAGTCGCTCGCGTGTTTTCGCGTTAAGCTCACGTCATCATAAGGCTAAAACCAATAAAACAAGACAAACAACGACAAACGGCAAATTGACGTTTGCCGTCTCACGTATACGCGGTGCTAAAGCTATTGCTAGCGTCAAGTCTGGTGATGTTGACATCAATACCATCGGAACTACCTTGCTAACGTCAAGTGTAGTGATGTTATCAATACCATCGGATTTACCGCATGCAGTCACTGCTAACGTCAAGTCTATTGAACGTAATGTCGTCAATACCATCTGAACTACCGCAGTCATTGCTAACGTCAACTATCGTAATATCATCAATACCATCGGAACTACTGCAGTTATTGCTAAAGTCAACACTCGTGATGTGGTTAATACCATCATAACATGCAATGTAACCAAGCTCACCTCTTTCCTAAGCTCGTCACATGCCTGAAGGTAGCCATCTAGTTGCCTTTGAATATTGTCAACTTCCAGGCTTTTTCTTTGGACGTTGCTATTGCACTGATGTACCTCGATATCCAGGTTGTACTTTTCCTTGATTACGTCATTGAGTTGCTCCTCCAATCGCTGGTACCTCTGCTTTAACAGCGCAACCTCGTGTTCTTTGTCATTCTTCTCCTAGACAGATTAGAAATAAACACAAACTGGTACTGAAGCAACGTTCAACTAGAAGAAAGTCAATTACCTTGTTTGAGTACTGCTGATAGAAAATACTTGGATTTGAAGAAATTAATGTGATTTCTAAAATCCTTGTCATAAGCTGGATAAGTCTTATGTTGTTCTATTTACTGTCACTTGTTTAAGTGCGTTAGTTTAGGCCGAAAAAGCATGCAAGGGTTCTTCTGAATCAATCTTAAAGCTGCCATGGCCCTTCCAACAGTAAAATACGAAACGTTTTGTCGCAAACCAATTTCAAGATTGAAGCTGCCTTTGAAACTCAAGTGAACTATTTCAAATTTCATCAAAAGTCAGTAATATTAAGTACCTGCTCACATGAGTTGTAATTAGCTTGCAATTCTGAAAACCTTTTGTAGAATGCCTGCAGTTCATTGTCGAGGCTGCATTTCTCTTCCGTAACTGACTTAAAATCATTCTGCAGTTCAAGCAAATCTTTCTGCGCCTGAAAGAGTTCATCTTGTAGTTCCTTTTGTTCCTCGTCAAACTGGTCAAAACTTCTCTGCATCTTTGCTAGCTCATCGTTTAGAGAGACTTTTGCCGCTTTCAGCTTCGCATTGGCAGTCTAGAACAGAGTAAATGAGCAAAGAAAATTCTAAATTTTTGAAAAACTGAAAAGTGTAGTTATAACCAGTATTAAGGAACCATACTAAAGATGTTTAAGATATTTGAAAAGTTTGAGTTCCCTTAAGGCTTTTAATCCAGAATTAAGTATAGGTTGGCGGTTTTTGATAGCCAGCGTTTCTAAAAAAGCAAAGTATTCCAATTCTTAGATTTATCAATAATAGTGAATATATTTTGGTGTACTGTTTGAAGGTAAAAGTCAGTACGGGTATATCAAAATAGTGGTTTCTCAGTTCATAGCCCTTCAATGAATAGACAGCATGTTGTTAACTGTTTTTCATTTTGAAGATGACTTGGAATTAAAATCGAGATATTAGTGACATTAGGAACATCTCTCTTGTTTGTGTGTTTCACAAGTCTTGTTTACAACGACTAACCATTAAGTTCCGCGGGGTAAATTTTTAGGCTGCTGTTTTTCTTCAAACTGTCGGATGAAAGTGAATTCTGGAGCAACCACGAACAAAAAGCTTTTAAAGTCTTGCAGTAAATGGCAGTAAGTTAAACAGCAACTAAGAAACAACTTTTAAGGAAGTACAACTACATAAACACATTTGTGACTGTTGCTTAGAAACACTAATTAAAACTATATAAGCACGTTAGTCCACCCTTCCGTAGCAAGACCGAGTACTTGTTTTTCATAAAAGCTTTTCGTATGAACAAATTTATTATGTGTATGAGTCAAATATTTCATACATGAAGCAAACTCTCTCTTAATAGAAGCTGTAACATCCGATTTAAGATGTGTGAGTATAATTATGAATATCAACTAAAAAAGTATGGAAACCGACACACCTTGAATAAAGATTGAAGTGTATAAGCTGATTTTGTTAAGTTATGACAAGTTCATACCTTAAGCTCCACAATCAGGCTATCTTTTCTCGACCCCTCGTGTTTGTGCCAGTCGAGATTTCTTCGAGCTTCAGTCACAACTCTTTGCAGTGAGATGAGTTCATTCTGAGTCGTACAAAGCTTCTCTTTCTCTTCTTCTAAACTGCTTTTCAAGCGTTCTTTATCTTTAGCCAACACTCCAACCTGTGCTTCCAGCTTAAAGATTTGCTTTTTAGCATTGTCTAAGTTTTTCTCCAGATTTGAATTTTCTTCCTCGGATTTCTCCGTGAGAACGCGGGAATCATTGAGTTGTTTTTCTAAGTGCATCACCTGCGAGTCTTGGTCGCGGCTTCTATCCAAGGTTTCGTCATGCCACGACTCGAGTTCAGCAATCCTTTCTGTGGATTCTTCAAGCAAGCGTTTAAGCTCTTCCACTTGGCCCTTGTTTTGCTTCAAGAGGCTCTCGACGCTAGAATTTTTGTTGTTAAGTGAAGAAATTTCCTTTTCTAACTCTCGAACCTTTTGCCGTAGTTGATTGTTTTCCGTGAGAAAATCAGAAATCTTGTTTTGATTTTTATCGAAAGAGCTTTCGAGACTAACGTGCTTGTTACTAACGATTACTAATTCACTTTTCAGTTGGTTCCTTTCATCTTTGAGAGAATTGATACAGTTATGCAGCTCTAGACTTTTTGTTTCGTTTGCTTCAATCTCTGAACGAAGCGTCTTCATCTCTTGTTGAGCAATTTCTAGGGCAACGCGCGTCTCTTCTAGCTCCCTCTTTACGTTAATGAGTCGATCGTCTTCAGCACCATCGTTTTGCTGCAGTTTCTTGATGTGCTGGTTTTTAAGTTGAATTTCGTCAATTAGAGAGTCGAGATATCCTTTTTGCTGCTTTAAACTTTTTTCTAAGACAGTACAGGAATCTTTTGAGACACTTAGGTCTCGTTTCAGCTCTTCCATTTGAGTTCTTGCGGTGTCTCGCTCTTTCGTTACGTTCAGCACCTGTGGTAAAGCAAGGCGACATTGCTAAATACTCTCCTTCTAACACGGCAACCACTTTGGAATAAATCATTGCTCGGATTGCTTCGGCAAGGTGTCAAGATTTTCCCTTAATCAACCACATCAAGCCCACAAACATTATTAAAGCTAGTTATGATATTTGTACTTTAAATTAACTGAGGTAGCAATGTGCAAAGGATTAAGAATTTTATTAAAATGATTGTTATAACATTTATGAATACGAAATAATAACAAAGAGGAAAATGAAGAATGAAGAAAAAGAAATTATATTTCTCCCGTTTAAATGCTTTACACATCTAATTGAGCTAGACTGATCCTTCAAAAACTTGAATTACGATACAGTACGAGCAAGTTAGTCCCCTAACATTATTCGTCAAAAATAAAACTTTAATTAAGTCTGTGTCCATAACAACAGCTCAAGTTTGATGATCCTGTACATCAGCCTAACGCCAGGCAGTTTAGTTTGATCATTTCCACGGTTCAAATTTTCCACGCACAGCCATTTTGAAATGTGTTGTGTCTCGCAGGATTGCAGTGCCAGTCCCTTCGTTCATTGCAATTTCTTTTATTGCGAGTGGAGACTGGTACTACAACCGAAACACGTCACATTTCAAAATGGCGGCACACGGGAAATTCAAACCGAGGAAATTATTAAACTAAATTGCCTGGCGTTAGATTTATATACAGGATTACTTTAAGAGTCCTGACGGCTTCAATTAACTTATTCTTTTTTTCAAAGGCGTGGATACCCTTCATTGAACAGATGGTGCGCCAAATCTCTTACCAGGGCATAGAATTAAGTGCATACAAAATGTTTTCACATACCTGGGTTTCAAATTTAGAAACCTTTGCACTTGTCTGACTGCTACAGTTCTGAAAATCGCTCTGTAGTTTGTCATAATCTGCCTGTAATGCGGACATCTTTGTGGAGAGTTCCGACAAGTCATTTTGTAGCGCTTCTTTCTCCTGAGCAAGAAGTTTACAGTTGAACTCTTGTTCAGAAAATGCAGCTTTTGTACGTAGAAGTTCTTCCATTACTTCTCGATTCTGAGATTCGTCTGTAAAAATCAAACAAAGTAATTAAACAATAAGGAATCAACACTGACTGCTGTACCCGAACGAATCTAGCAGGCAAGGAGTAACGAATGGTAATTACAAATCCAAGACTGCCCGAAGTGCTTTGAGAGCCTTTGTAAAATTCTAGCCCGAGTAAAACAATGAATAATCTGAGACCGTTACGATACGAAAAATTCAAGACCGAAATTTAAAATCCCGAGACACCAAACAAATTTCAAGAAAAAATAGTGGTTTGGAGTTTCGCCGGAAGTGCCGAGAATGTGAGCCATTTTGTGAGAAAATCCGAGACTGTGCTACCATGCCAAAGCAGACGCCATTCCTCTCACTGGGGTTTAAGGAAAGGCGTCTGCTTTCGCAGGCTAAGACTGTGCGCGAGACGGAGAAAAAGTAAGAAATGCAAGACCTCGACACATGACAAACAAGATGGCAAGATTTCGAGAACTAGAGTTCATGAGACCTATGGGTTGTTTCCTATACCTTTTTCTACATTTAAATATCTTTTAATCTGAAAATGTACATTACAAAAGTAATGCTTGTGTTTAATAACGAATTTCTCGCTTCTTCCATTTTATGTTGGCAGAGCTTTTGTTTCTCGATCTTGCATTCGCTTGGCTTTACATGTCGAGAGATACTGGGGATCGTTCTCCGTATTAACCGTACGGTTTAGCAAACACTTCATTCGACACTGAAGAAGTATATTTTCTGAGTAGGGTTTCGATGTTTCTGTTGAATACTGACGGTTTTCCGAGCAGTTCCAAACTTCCACTAAAAGGGGTTTCAAACAACTGAGGTGAGCTTGAAGCTGTTACACGACACAAAGCAGAAATAAGTGTGTTAGAAGACTATAGCCGTGGTTTTATACTAAATGTACTCCTTATCACTGATTGGCTGAGAGAAACATCTGAACAAATATTACGTGTTACATGGAAATTGCACCAAGTCAGAGTGGTATTACATTGATCAGTATAAAGTTCAATGTTATGCGATATCTGCTTTTCCGTCGTTGACTGGTTCAGAACACGTACTTCTTAGCAGAACCAAATATCGTGTTACATAACACTTGTTCTCGAATTTGCGTCATTGTTTTTTCTTCTTTCTCGTATTTTGTATTTCTCCATCTCGCAATCTCGATTTCTCACAAAATGGCCCCGCATTCTCGGCATTTCCGGCGGAGTTCAAAATTTCTACTTTTCTTGAAATTTGTTTGGTATCTCGGTATTTTAAGTTTCAGTCTCGGATTTTTCGTATCTTAACGCGTCAGTCTCAGATTATTCATTGCTTCCCAAAGTCTCGGGCTCGGGTTTTAGAAAGGCCGTCTAGGCATCTCGGCTTTGCCATTCGCTACGTAAACAAAAATCTGCTGACAGTTAGTTGATTGGGAAGAAAAATCTAATTAATTTTACAGGTCTACTAACCTTTATGTTGATTTAGAAGTTTTTTCTGAATATCTTGAGTTTGTTCCTCTAGAAAGTCTCTCTCATTCTAAATAAAATCAAGGAAAGCAAAAATCGTTTAGGAAGTTTAGACAAAGACTATATCGACATTAAACAACTAATTATAAACAACAGCATCAAATTGGAAATTTGGTCCGGACGGAATCGAACTCAGGCCTACCATGAATAGACTAGGTGACGGAATCGAACTCAGGCCTCCCGTGAATAGACTAGGTGACGGAATCGAACTCAGGCCTACCAGTAAATAGACTAAGTGACGGAATCGAACTCAGGCCTCCCGTGAATAGACTAGGTGACGGAATCGAACTAAGGCCTCCCGTGAATAGACTAGGTGACGGAATCGAACTCGGGCCTACCATGAATAGACTAGGTGACGGAATCGAACTCAGGCCTCCCGTGAATAGACTAGGTGACGGAATCGAACTCAGGCCTACCATGAATAGACTAGGTGACGGAATCGAACTCAGACCTCCCATGAATAGACTAGGTGACGGAATCGAACTCAGGCCTACCATGAATAGACTAGGTGACGGAATCAAACTCTGGCCTCCAATGCAATAGACTAGGTCCGGACGGACTCGAACCCAGGCCCCCCATACGGTAGGCTAGCGCCTTATCAACTTTGCTAGTTATAATAAAGATAAATGTAATATCATCATCAATCCTATTCGCTTTTTGAGGAGCATAAGGCAACTTGTAATGTGTTTATACCTGTAATTTCATGATGATATTGTCCTTCGCCACAAGTGTTGTCTTGTGTTGGCTTTCGAGTTCTGCTATACTCCTTTGGTGTTTTGCTGCAACATCCTAACATAAAATCATGTGGAAATATTCCTCATTACAAGACTGAACGCACAGATACCTGCACCCAGTTGTTCAAGAGACGGCTAGCTCTAATCCAGGGTTAATTACCATGACAACCATTAGGTTTTGTTAAGAGCTAATCTAGCTAGCTAATATAATCTAAATTATCGCTAGTCAACCTTTGAACAACTCAGCCCTGGTGAATAAACCTTAATTCTTTTATTCAGTGTAAGATATTTTGTTAATTCATGACCTTCCTTACAACTCTTTCTTTCTTAGTTTTTCCTACACACCCATTCAGAGATTGACTCTCTTTCGGGAACCAAAACCTGAATGTGACAACGCTATACTTGAAGCGAATTAAAAAGCTGCTCAATATTTAAGTTATTTTCCGGAGGCGAAAAGAATAATCATCAGCCAGATATTTACTGAGCCTCAGACAAATAATTGTTTACTCAGGTGAGTATTAGAAAGAAAAGATAGTGTCATCGTCAACTTATTTTTTGTCGTCATTATTTTCTCAGTCGCAGTCCGCATCAACTTTTGAAACGTTTCCATTCGGAGCTTTATCTTCCAATAATAAGCACAGTTTTGATTCATAGGGTTGTCGTATTACCTTTGAAAAATGTTATACTCCTAAAGCCGTCCACAAAACGGCGCAAGGGGACGCCGGCCATTTTGAAAATTTATTCACACTCAGGCTATAATCACCTCGCGCTTGTAGTTGGCCTCCACCAATAGGATTAGCAGAAACTTTAGATATGAATCACCCGAGTAATTTTACTAAATTTCACATTTTACCTGCCATTTTTTAGTCTCCAGTTTAGTCTCCTTAACCTGGTCTTGCAGGCGGCTCTTCTGATTGGACAAGTTCTTAATCTGCATCTCGAGCCTTGATAACTGGAGAGGGAACAACGTAAAGTCGGAAGATTTTTAGAGAGGGTAATCGAAACTAACAATAGTTAACTTAACCCTCTACGGGTCATTGGTGTTGTTGTTGTCATTACATTGTATTGAGATTTATGATTTCAAGTTTAAGTCTGTTTATGCGTTAATAATATACACAACAAAACTTCTCGATTCTGATTGGTTGAAAGCAGTGCTGTTAAAAAGACTACAACCTCGACTACGATTACTCTTGTTGATACTTCGATGCTGGTTCCTTTTAAACTGATTAGAAACTTTTTCTATACTTGACCTGTAGTTTTGTTGTGCATGTATAATAATATTAAAAAGTAATCACACACAATTTTTCTCGTTCGAATTCACTTTTGAAAAAATTTGCACTCATGTGTTTTTCAAAAATTTCAAATTCGCCCTACGGGCTCATGCAACTTTGCTACTTTTTGAAGAACCCACTCGAGCAAATTATTTCCAAGTTGAACTCGAAGTCGTGTGATTACGTACCTATACAAAAAACTTTTGATTTGGTTTGCAAGCAAATTGAGACAGTGCATTTACCAAAAGCAGATGTTAACAGAACAGAAACCAAATCAGTTTTGTGAGCTGTTAAAACTTATGAGACGAAACGTTTCTCTTTTTTTTTTTATTAAGCAACAGAGTCAGTTCTAATTGGTGCCGGTCAAACCGTTCTGTTTGTTATTATTTTCAATGAAACTTCTTTGCGTGAACCACAGGCCTACCATCCGAACGATGCGACCTCGGCCGAACGCCACGTTTTTATGTACAGCGCTTGGGCTGCACAATAAAGTCCATAAAATATAAGGTGAAAACACTGAAATAAAATTCAAAAATGGAAGTTAAGTGTGTCTGTATGGTTTTTGGGCCTTTTGGGGGAGTTAGCAAGCAGTTAGTGTAAGCAGGAGAAGGGGGAAGAGAGAAAGAAAAGAAGAGTGACGTAGGGAGATGAGAAAAAAATATTTTTTTTCTGTCCATTCGTTAATTGAAGCTCTGGCGAAAGGACAATATACTCGTTCCCCAATATTAAAAGTGATGGTACTTTTTTCGTCTTGTGCTTGCAATTTCAATAGCCCAAATGAAAAACTGTTCATTTCGATTATTCAACCAAATTGATCGTACAAAAAATGTAATTAACTGTGTTATTCTGTTTTTACAGCTTCAGTTTGGAGTTAAAAGAGTTCATTAAACAAAGTTTGACTTGCACTTTCTTTATACAATACCAGCGAAGCATAAAATAAGGAATCCCCAGAGATTTGCTCCGACGCTCGCCAGAGCAAAATTATTGAACAAACGATCATGAATTCTTTCATTTAGCTCGCGGTTGCACTTTTTTGTTCGCGTCTTTCGTTTATATATATATATATAACTCATCTATCTTACTGGATGATTTACCACATTGTTTTTGCTTTCTTTTTAACGGCAAAACTTTAGTTTTCCGAGAATGTGTACTGCATGGACAGGCACGCTGTTGTGCATGTCTAAGATTTAAGTATTAAACTGCAAAGCTTTAATATTTGAGAAGAGTTCGGATTCACGAACCACATTGGAACATATACAAGATTTTTTGAACGCAACTTTTTCTCGTGACTTTTGAAACTAAACAGTCAAAAAGTAACTTAAAATGTACATTGATTTAAATGACTTGCTTTTCTCTACATGAAAACGATCCCTGGAGTTCAACTCTCCACTCCTCAGAACATTGACATAAACTGCAACACTTTTATTTACTTAGACGCTAAAATGAATTGAGTTGAAATTATTGTGACTAATTTAAGAGTTTTTAGAGAAGATGGTTTAGATTTTAGAAAGCGTACAGATGGAAATTCTTTGCATTAAAGTATTGTTGTTACAGACGGAAACTAAAAAAGTCACTTTGACTTTGTATAATGCATGTGTTTTCCGTGTAGAATGTTGCAAGTATCTTATATTAAAGAATGTTTATGCTGTCACAGCTTTGTGCACTAAAACAAATGCCTTAAAATAGTTTTGAAAGCTTTACGTCGTCAAAGTTAAGTTAGCAGAGAAATCTATCTTGAAATTACAATAGTCCATTATAAACAATGTCAAACTCCAGGCCTTTCTCGCACACATTGCGTGTGGCAGAATCCGTGCAGCTTTTGAATTTAATAAACAAGCTAAGACTGCACGAAAAAAGAAAGAGAAAGATTTACGGTTAGGTCGAAGCGAGCCCATGAATGAGTCTACATTGCATGTAGACACAACTGGACCCATTAAGTTTAAACGCTAACTGCCTTTATCGTAAAGCTATAGTTAGACAATACACAACCACGAACATGACATGTACAACATGAGCACACAAAATGAACTATATGATATAGACACGAAGTCAGACACGTACATCAACAATTAATGAGCGCACCTCAGTTTTGTGCTCCCCCTTCATGCTTTTCAGCTCATCTTTAAACTTCCTGTAAGCCAACTCTAAGTCAGAGAAGGTTTCCTTTGCATTCGCAACTTGTTGGAGACTCAGATCTGGTGGCAATCCCTGTTGGAATTTAGAGTCATTTGATGGAACGACACCACTCGTAGACCCCGCGCCCGATTGCGGGCTCTCTGCAAGGTGACTTTGATTCATGGCTAAAGCTTTATACAAAGGTTGATCGTCAAAGATTCCGCTAACTTACAGCTTCAAGGTTTTGGTTGTAACTCTTCAGGATAATAGTTAATAACAGCTGATAAACAAAGGATGCCGACTTCTAACTTAAATATACCCTACGCGCACAAAAAGTATATTTGAAATTCAAATCAGATACCTATGCAAGAAGCCTAACAATGGCTTCCATAGAAACAAGTAAGATTTCTCTACAATTGAAAAGTCATGAAAATCCTTTTCATGGATGCATAAGGTGATCTTGATTGATCTCTTGATTTAGTTTGGGCGCCAAGCTGCCTTAAGCCGTCAACACACACGCCCGGTACAAACAATATTCAACAGAGGAGAAAATTAATTCGGCTGTGAACAGTTCCGGACAAGCTTCAACCAACCTTACTTCGTGAGAAGCAGGGATGCCTACTCTCCCCATTTTGCGGGAGCTAGATTTATGCATTTTCACTTGATCTCCTGCTCTCCCGCATTTTACAGAAATCTTCCGCTATTTAAGGAAAATTTAGATAAATTAAAGTAAACAACAGCAACAATATGCAGTTCGTTTGTTCCTGACTCATGAGAGACAGTGCTGATTGCAACATAAACTAACATGAGCAGTGTTCCGATTTTTACTATCGTGTATTAGGCTTCGTACAAGGTATGGTTTGAGAAGGATTATCCAAACAGTTATATGTATAAACGGGCCTCATTGGAGATATGATGCGAGGCAATGTGCCATACACAATTAATTTTCTAGCCACGAAAATATCTCCCGCATTTCGAAGTTCAAAGTTGGCATCTCTGGAGAAGCTTAGAATTAGTAATGCGCGAAACAGTCAATGCGCTTGTAGTAGGTGTTTGACATTTTGAAAAACATTCTGGACAGTTGTACATGTTACGCCACAAAATGTAATACTAAAGCAAATTGTAATAATGTTGACGCAAAATGTAATAAAATAGCTAATGCAAATTGTAATAACTTTTCAACATAAAGTGTAACAACTTTTCTAACGCATATATTGTAATAACGCAAAATGTAACAACTTTGTAACGGCATATCAGTCATCTCAAAATCAGTATTATGACTTGACAAACATTACTACCAAGAGTAATTCTGTTGCTTGACTATATTTATCGAAAAGATGCAAAAGATGAAACCAGGCGGCATATAGTCATAATCAACTCCTTCATATAGTCATATACAAAGATTATATTTTTGAAAAAAGTACCTTTTGTATGGTGCAACGCACGTGGACGAGCGCCTGGCTAAGTTTTACCACTCCAGGACATAGATGGTTTTAACAAATGTTTATTGGAAGAACAAAAGCAAGCAACGAAAGCGTAAAAAGTTAAAAGTATTTTAAAAGTCTTGATAGTTGCGTTCTTAACTCTTTTCACCATTATGCTTTCTCTCAGATAGTTTTCGAAACCCGGACGTTTTAGTCAGCACGCCTAAGACATTGTTGTTGTAACAAGGGCGCCTACGACCGTACTAAAACGGGAGAAACAAATCCTGTTGTGTCCTTTATGTCAAAAGCTATAGTAGTAGAGCTTTACACTGTTGTTAGAAACTATTATTAAAATATGTGCTTTTACAGCGAGTGTCTAATCCTGATTTTGAGATGACTGACATACAGTATTAGCGAGGTATCCAAATAAGTGAGGTGTCCATAAGGCGAGAAATTAATGACCGTAACCATTTATTCCGATAACCACATCCTAGAATGACGCACCCTACACGTACGGCACCTTTTTGAAGTATATGATCTTTTGATATGAAAGTGTATGAAGAAGTTGCAACACGAAGTGCCACCTGATTTCGCCTTTACTTCAAATCAAGTAAAAAAAAAAGAATTAATCTACGTAGATAGTCATAATACTAATCACTGCAGTTACAAAGTTATTACATTTTGGGTTGTTACAATATGCGTTAGAAAACTTATTACATTTTTTGTTGAAAAGTTATTACATTTTGTGTTAACTTTTTATTACATTTTGCGTCAACTTTATTACAATTTGCGTTAGTATTACATTTTGCGGCGATTCTTATTACATTTTACGTTAATAATACATTTTGTGGCAATTATTACATTTTGTGGAGTAACAATACACGCAGGAAAATAGTTTAAATATTTCCACTCTTCTTTGG
Organism: Hydrozoanthus sils; assembly: GCA_027575215.2. Classification (NCBI taxonomy): domain Eukaryota; kingdom Metazoa; phylum Cnidaria; class Anthozoa; order Zoantharia; family Hydrozoanthidae; genus Hydrozoanthus; species Hydrozoanthus sils. The sequence continues at coordinate 18,951 of JAOBRD020052392.1, forward strand.
TAACCTCAATCAAAACGAAAACTGGTATTAAACGACACGAAACAGCCGTTAGTTTCTTATTTTTGCAAGGCAAAATCGCTCAAAACCTGATTTCTCTTTATTTCAGTTTGTGCATGGTTAACTGCAAATGAAAAACAAAGAGCAAATACATAGTCTAAAACCGAGTCAACTATACATTTATTTATTAATTCTATTGTATATTAGAAATACAAAAAATCGACTAACCGTTAAAAACCGTAAAAATCTTGGCTGTTTTGGATTGAAATTGATTTTACGTCAAGGGCTAAAGCTCAAAATTGATCATGCTTTTCGAAAAATCAAAGATGGCGGCTGCACGTTGAACCACAATGCATTGCGAACCTTACATAGCTTAAAGAAGCTAGAAAGAGTAACAGTTGGTAAAACTCTTCCTTGTTCTATCAACACTGTGCGTGTCAAATTTGAGGGTTCCAGATTCTCACTGTGCGTTTTTGTGGGCAGTTCTAGGCGTTTATTAGCTAAGAGTTATGGGTAAACATGCAATTCGCCATCTTTTGCGTGTTCGTGTATTGGTATTACTCGTTAGTTTTCAAAAACCAGCCGGAACTCTAGCTTTTTAGAAAGAGCAAGCAAGCTGTGTTCAAACCATCTTATTTACAGTTCCTTAATTGTTGACTTTAAAAAACCTACCGTAGACTTCCGAAAGTAACGCTTCCCCCCCCGAAAGTAACGGCTACCCGAAAGTAACGGTAGTTTTTTGCCCTCCTATTAAATCCCAAAACTAACGGTTTACTTTGACTGATGCGTTAGGAACACGTCGACCTTCCTCTCATCAGCCGCCATATTAGACGGGTGCAAAACAAGAGACTTGGAAACTTGGAAATATCTTGGCGTTGGATCTCAAGCTTTTTCTGTACTTTTCCTAACCACGAAAGACTGCATTCGAAGTTGAGATCTAAAAGTTTTTCTAAAACTAACGTATTTGGTACACTATTTGTTGTTTCCAGTGCCTCGTCGCTGTATGAGCTGTCAAGATTTCTCTTTCCTTCAGAGAGTCTTTCAATCTCAACTTGCATTCTTTTAATTAACCACTTTGCATTGTCCAGCTCTTCTTGCAACTCTTTTTTTCCTTTGTCGGCAACTTCAATGACTTCTTCTCTTTTTACTATTTCTAGATTTTCTGCTTGTGGATGTAAGTTTAAGGCAAAAAACTCTTTCTCTTTACGATCTCCTCGTTTAGGTGTAGATTCTTCATTTTCCTGGAAATTGTTCTCGATATGTCTTTCTAAAGATAATATTCTTTCTGCCCCTCTACCCGAGTTATCAACGCTAAACTTGCAAATCTGGCGAACAAGCGAAGCAGTTGCCAAGTCTTTATTCAAAGTCTCCACATCCTCCTTGTCCTCTTTTGGCTTCTGTATCTCAGTAGCTCTCTCGACACTGTAGTTTCCACAGCTCTCACACAAAGTGTTTCTTTCCATAAATTGCCCTTCAGTCGGTGTTAATTGACTTTCATTCATTTGACTGAATAAGCTTTCAACATCAACTTGCAGGCTTTTTGTCTGATTGTCATGATATATCTCGATATCCAGGTCGTACTTTTCCTTGATTACGTCATTGAGTTGCTCCTCCATTCGCTGGCATCTCTGCTTTAACAGCGCAACCTCTTGTTCTTTGTCATTTTTCTCCTTAAAGCAAAATAAAACGGATTTATGAGAAAATAAAGTTTCTTGGTTACGCCAGTCAGATAATTTGATAAAATACAGTTGCAAAGCTTTATCTCAACCCACAACCCTTTGTCAACGAGAAGTGGAGTCTGTTCGGCCTCGACATGATGTTACCAACTCTTCCCGGTCTACAAAGCGTTGCTCGGCCGTTCAACATCATATCAAGGCTGAGAAATTTTCAACTCACAAAAACAAAGAGCATCTTGCATTGTTGCCCTACGGGGGGGAAGGGGGGGGGGTACTTGTACTTGAGCTGGAATGTGTTAGGGGTGTCCCGCCCAAGCCCTAAAACCTTGACTTTATTCAAGACAGCAAATGTTGGAAACCTATACCCTATTCGAAACAAATAGAGAAAAACCTATATCCGATTTAATAAGATTTAAGGCTAAAATGTGTACCCTATAAAAGACGTTCAACGTTACTCCTGCAAACTTATTGTAAATTAGATGACAAAAATTATGAAGAATTTATTATCCACAACAGGCAAAGCATCAAGCATGACATTCGCCACTCAGCGGCTGTTTAGTGTTTTTTCTTTTCTCAAGTTTAATTTCATTAAGTTCAATGGGGCTACCTTATATAAGACAATATATTTGCAGAAATTGAATCCTGTTTAAGACAGCCTGAGTGAAATTGCATATTTAAGACTAGGGCCTGAAAAATCATACCCTGGCGGGCGATACGTCTTTATATAGTAAACATACGGGAGTAGCCAAACCCTTCTGATTCCCCGGCCCCCTCGGGTTAGTTGTTGGCAGACGCACATTTTGTTAACATGTGTATCACTATATGTTTTCTTTTACATATGCGTGTGACAAAACTTGCTCCAACAATTGTTTTAGTTAGATTTATTTCTTCTCTTTCTTTTGATTTTAATATGAAGAGTTTTATATTTTATTAGAATCATTCGAATCGAAATCGTTGTTGTTCCTGTAGCATTATTTCACTCCAACGAGCTTAAATTGGAATTTCCGACTAGAATTCGAAGCCACGCACCACTCTCTAACACTTTGACCACTCCCTGGTAATTTGATTGGTCATTTCAACTTTTCGCTCCACTGCACACAAACAAAATCTTTAAGTCGAGGCTAGGTGCTCATTTTTCTTACATTTGCTGTATTTTTAGCACTTAACCTCGTCTTGAAGATTTTGTTTGTGTGCATGCGCGCAGTAGAGTCATTCGGAGATGGCCTTTTACGCCTTATTCCCAACTAAGCGACAAAAGTCCACAGGGAGCGAGGTCCTAAAACTTGGCTCTCTATTGAAGGTCACGTGTATTATCTACTCATAATATAAGTTCATGAAGTTTTAGCTGTTTTATGCTTATTGTTTTACCGTTCATTTCTTCAAGCAGCATCTTGTATCAATAATATTTCAAGTTAGATCTATGGAGCTTTGCATATGCAGTCATTAACTCCACATACCTGTTCACAAGAGGTGTAGCTAGTTTGCAGTTCTGAGAACCTCTCGTACATTGCTTGTAGTTCACTGTAGAGATTATCTTTTTCTTCCGTTACAAAATTATGACTGGTTTGCAGCTCCAGATAGTCTTTCTGGACCTGAAAGAGTTTCTTTTCTATGTTCCCCTGTTCCTCTTGGAAATGTTCAAATAGTCTTTGTATCTCGAATCGTTCATCGTTAAATGATAGTTCGGCCATTTTGAGTCTGGCATTGCTGGCCTTGACATAGAAAGAGACAAGTTAAAATTAGTCATCAGTTGAAAACAATGTTATTATCTTGAGAACCAAAGCAAATTTTGAAAAAATAAAATTCCACCGCTGTTCTTCGTTTAGAAAGGTCAATTCTTTGACGTGACAAATAATTTCATGTCATAGGCTCTTTAAGGTGTGTACGCTCGCTAGAATGGCGATAAACGGAATCGAATTCATTCTTTAAACCTGCTTGCATTTGTCTGTTTCTGGAAGAAGTGTTGGACACTTAGTTTATTAAAAGTTTGTCTTAACTACATCAAAAATCATGAAAAAATTAAAACTGAGAACTTTTGTAATCTTAACAACACGTCGACACGCAAGACCTTACAATCATGAGAGACAGACAGACAAGCAGTCAGACAGACAAACAGAAAGACAAGCAGTCACACAGACAGACAGACAAGCAGTCAGACAGACAAACAGCATCAGACAAACAATCAGGCAGACAAGCAGTCAGACAGACAGACAAACAGTCAGTCAGGCAGATAGACAAGCAGTCAGACAGACAAACAGTCAGATGGACAGACAAACAATCAGGCAGACAAGCAGTCAGACAGACAGACAAACAGTCAGCCAGGCAGACAGACAAACAGTCAGACAGACAGAAAGACAAGCGATCAGACAGACAGACAGACAAGCAGTCCGACAGACAGTCAGACAGACAGAAAGACAAGCAGTCAGACAGACAGACAGAGGAGCAGTCAGACAGACAAACAGTGAAACAGACAGACAAACAATCAGGCAGACAAGCAGTCAGACAGACAAATAGTCAGGCAGACTGACTGAGTAATTAACAGACAGACATACAGACAGACCGATAGACACAAAGACAGACAGTGGCAGACGTGCACAGTCGGACATATCGGATAGGCAGACAGACACCTCAATAACGGAACAATTGACAAGTTATAATACCTTCAACTCCGCAATTTTCCCGTCCTTTTTAACCATCTCATCTTTGTACAATTTCAGGGTTCTTCTTCCTTTAGTCAGAGCTCTCTGCATTGAGGTAAACATATTTTGGACTTCACTTAGTTTCTCTTTCTCGTCTTCGAAACTACTTCTCCAGCGATTTTTCTCCTCGGTTAGTTTTTGAACGTATACCTCAAGCTTATGATTCTCTTTCTTAGCATTATCCAGCATCGTTTGCAGACTCAAATTCTCAGTTTCAGTCTCCTCCGTCAGGAGGCGCGTTTCGCTAAGGCGTCTCTCTAAGTGCGAGACTTGCGAGTCATGATCGCGGCTTTTTTCTAAAGTTGCGTCCTGCCACAACTCTAGTTCTGCAATCCTATCTGTAGATTCTTCAAGTAAGCGCTTCAGCTCTTCAACTTGGTCCTGGCTTGTTTGATAGAGGACTTCCCCGTCACAAGGATTGTTATCAAATATCGAAAACTGTTTCTCTAACTCGTAAACTTTTTTCCGATGTTGGGTGCTTTCTGAAAGGATATTCAATTTTTCGCCTTGATCCTTATCAACCGAGCTCTCTATGTCGATTTGTCTGTTACCAACAAATGTCAGTTTCTTTTTGAGTTGGTCTCTTTCGTTTTTGAGGGAATCGATCCAAATTTGCAGTTCCAAAATTTGTTCCTCGATTGTTTCAACTTCTGAGCATATTAAAGTTTTTTCTGTACTTGCAGCCCGGTTATTGACCAGTTCCTGTTCAACGTATAATGGAAGATTTTTTAAGGTTTCATCCTTTTCTGGAAGTTGATTAATGGGCCGGTTTTCCGGCTTTATCTCTTTACTAAGACAATCCATTGGCATTGCTTTGTTTTGTGGTATTTCTTCCTCCCGCAGATTCCCGCAATTCCACCCTTGTTCAGGAAACACGCTCTTTGTACACGGCAGCGCCTCCGTCATATTTTGGTTCTAAGGACCATAAATAAATTTTAAGAAATTTAACTTCTGGTAAAAAAGAAAGAATTTCAGATAACAAACAAAGATCTATATCTACCAGGGCAAATCTGAACTAACTTACTTTATTAAATTTCAATCAAGATTATTGCGTTTCTGGCCTGGCGTTCTGATTGGTTCACTCAATCTCGATTCTCAGCTCATATACTGAATTGACCATATATGGAAACTGACTTTGCAGTTTTGCAAAGCTGAGATTTGGTTCTGGATAAATATTAGCTGTCATTTTCGAGCATCGATAGGTTTGGAAAACTCCAGAAATCTAATAAAACATTTATTTCATTCGCGCTTGTTGGGTGTGAGATGATTTATCAGCCTGATAAATCAATTTAAAGCCAAATCAGCGCCACGCGCCTCTTTGGCTACTAGTTACCATCTCGTGTATACCAAACGCGCGCTCTTCGAATAACTGTTAAACATCACCCTATCAGAAGGTGAAGAAAGTTTTAAGATCGAACCCACGTAGCTAGAATTGATGGCGTTCAGCTGCTAAAAACTTATCAGCTGATTAATTGTAGAAGTTTGCAACTTGATGTTGTACAGAATGAAGGAAACCGTTTCTCAGAAAAAATTCTGAGTCACTGACGGGAGTCAAAACCGCAACCCTCTGATTACCAATCAGATGCTCTACCCACTGAGTTATAGAGATTCACATGGGGAGCTGAGTCACAGGATAAGTTCTTGTCTATTCCCCACTAATCCTGTGACTCGGCTCGATTCCCGTCAATGACTCAGAAATTTTTCTGATCACTCAACTTGAGAAGCGGTTTCCTTTATGCTAGAAACTTAGTTCGTTCACTTTTAAGGGAAGAAGTCAAAACAATGGCATTTTTAAGGAACCCAATTTTGTCGGGGGAGGTGGTGGGTACAGACCCCCTACCCCACCCCCCACCACTTTTTCAGAGCTCAATTTCTCAAAACCTGATTTAGGGGTATTTGTTTTTATTGTATTATGGACTCCTCTCTCCACAAGGAAGGCGTTGGTGCAAGCACTTTATCAATATCTATTTTATTGAACATAATATTTGCTCCTGAAATCCAGCCTTTTTGAAAAAAGGTGGTGGGTGGCAGCACATAATACCCCACTCCCCTAAATTGGGTTCCTAGGAAGTACCATTGTTTTGACCTTTTCCCTAAAACAGTCAAAAAGTATTTTCAAATCTGGCAGGTATGTAAACATTGTATTAACTTATGGTATGAGCACGCTTAATATGGTTGAATAACCCATACCCGCTCGGTCGTTTTTGGTTGGTGTTTTCTATTGCAATGTTTTCGGGGAACTTAAGCACGAGGGAATCTGTACATAAATTCATTTTCTTGGCCTGTCCCAGGTTTCCTGAAAAATCGCAGTGCCTATATACCGAAAGTGACTGGGTACGAGATAGCACCCGCAGTCTTGTGGAGGTTATAATATTTTGTATAACTGGATTAGATCATGGAATTGAACAGACGTAATACTGTCTAGCTTTTCAGATCGAAAAAGGCAATGCGTAATCATAAGTTTCACGTCAGCGTTGCAACTGTTCTTTGAAATCCCACTTTCAATTTTTTTGTCTGGATCCTCATACCTTCTGACTAACACTTTGGAAACTGCTTGTCTTTTCAAACCCGAAACTGCCTGTGTTTTTAAGCCATAAGAAACAATGGCGGATTCTTTTTAAAACACTCGCTTTCATCAACATCGGTTCGAATTCGAAAGTATTATACTAGTTGTTTTAATAAAATAATCTACTTGTTGTCATTTCTTATGAACCTAAATATAGTAACTCGTCGCTTGGCACCTCGTTGACTGTAATTGACTCATAGAAAACTCCAAGTCGTAGACTATACTTGAAAATTATATAGTAAAAGCGCCACAGCAAATTTGCAGGCCGGTCGACCAGATACTAACCAACACTAACTATTAATGTGTAACAAGCAAGTGAAAAACTAGCAAACAATGTAATCATATCATCAGAGCAGTTTTTTTTCTCTTTTGTACAAATACACATGGGAAATACATAATCGTCTCCTCTATCCATCCCGGGGCCGGGGGGAAGGGGGGGGAGGGGCTTTTTTGCCACTTCAAATTTGAAACACCACCAAATTTTCGGACTTTTCCCAAATTTTATTTGGCTATGTATTGGTGATAGTGCCTTTTTTGATTGACAGTTTTTCTAATTCTTAGTTCTTTGTAGTTTTTAAATTAATTTTGTTACTTTTTTTTCCTAGATTTTCGCCATTAATATGTAAAACAAATTTTGTTTAGATCATTTTTTCTAGCGACGCCAATTATGACGTCACTTGAAAAATATGACGTCATCAATATATTTTTTCACTTGAACTGTTTTCCAAAAATGTCGGTTGATTTTATTAAAATTAACAATGAAACTCGACTCAGAAGTCAAAGTAACGAAAAAATTCAGTTTTCAAAAGCTACAATAGTACCATGTTACCTTATGCCACTGACAACACTTTTCGATCTCTTCATTTAGGATCAAATTATTAAAAAAGAAAAACACCATTGACTCAGCTGACTTTATTACTGTTGCAGTTTCTTTGTTGGTGCTAACATGCAATAAATATCAATAATTTCAAAGCCTTAATTCAAAAGCCGAAGAAAACCAAAAAAGGGCAAAATCGTGATTTTCATATGACGTAGTTATGACGTCATACCAGAACATACATTAATTGCGTTAATCGAGTAAACTAGATAAGTTCTATCTAGCCTCCGAGTCTCATGACAATAGTATTTATATATACTAAAAGGGGTTGGGGGGATGGGGG
>JAOBRD020052393.1:0-10524 GCA_027575215.2 Hydrozoanthus sils
GGATCGACAGACTCGATCAAAAACTTCTGGCTTGTTTTATTGCTGTAGCTACATGTAGTCCATGACTACCTATTTTTAAACCTGCTATTTTCGCCCCCCTACAAAACAACGAGCTCCTCAACTGCATGCATGACATTGCACTGCTCCAAGAATTCACATCGTAACTTTGCTCCGGGAATATCACTTTCTGTCAAGCACACGCTTGCTTTCCTTCAACACTCAATCCTTCCTCACTCGACGCCATCTTGAAAAATGCGTCCCTCCAAACCTCGGGCTAACAAAACTCGAACCTAGTCCCCTACTCGTTTTGCTAGCGGAGAATTGATTCACGTACCAAAATTCTTCTAGACCAAATGCCAGTCAAACCATGCCAGTGTCAGGAGGGCAGCACTCGCGGCCGCCGTTGGAAGCTGGGATTGCCAATAAATCACCCAAGTTGAGGCGTTTTGTTTCGGGCACATCTCCCTCTCTACCTCAACCAGATTACCATGGAAAGAAGAACCAGACACCCAAAGATACACCAGGTAATGACCAGCCCAAAGGACCAGCGGGAAACCCAGAAACTGACACAGGTATTGAGCTGAAGTTGTAACTAAGCTTCCTTGTTTTTAAATCTTAAGTAACGATCCGAGTAAGAACAAGGGAGTTCAACGGCCGTGGAATGCAGAAAGGTGCTAATTGCGATATTATTAAACTGTTGATCTGATTGGCTAAACTTCAGAAATGGAACTTATCTTCGTAAGTAAGCTGATGTGTTTTTTCCACTGCATACATTCAAGACTTTCTAGTTGAAAAATTTCTGTTTTTAAATTTAAGAAAAGTTCCACGTGGGAAACATTGAAAGTGAAAAGGTTTTCTTTGCTTTTGTTTTGGAGTTTTATGATTGGCTAAGTTATTACAGCACAAACTTAACACTGATTTAAAAAAGAACTTCACTGCTTTTTACTTTAAAACTATATTGTACATTGGTTGGTGTATTCTCAGTATGAAAAATTAAACAGTCTGCCGTGGGAAAAGTGAAATACCGCAGAACAATGGAAGGTTCCCTAGTTTTTACACGTACCATTACTTAAATTTTAAACACTTTATTGTTATTGTGTACTTATTGTAATGCTTTTACGGAACCCATGCATGAATTCTTTCATCTAAACGAGATGAATTAACAACGTTTGACCTTATTCAGTTTCTATCCCCAGGACAAACTAATAATTTATTGTGATCGAAGAGGAGATGGACCAAGCGAGCGCAAAAAGCGCAAGTTTCAGGGGGATTTGGGGTATATTCTCCGGGAAAATTTTGAAAATTAGGTTGTCTTGGACTGAAATGTAAAACAGGCGGGCAAAACCAATTTTAAAAACTTGGGTATTATTCACACTTTTGAACTTTAAAAATCAGTTCAGGAAAGCATAGAGGATAATGTTGCTTTGTCAAATACAAAGCAAAAACGCATGTCATCGCCGCCTGTGGGGCGCACCCCCTCCCTTTTTACGGGAAGTCGTTACTGGTTTGGAAACTGTTTAGCTGTTTGTGATGCGCTTATCTATAACTTGTGTTTCCCATTTGCCTTGCTTGCTGTTTTAGTTTTTTGAAAACAGACTTATCTTCACAGGCTTTATTTTGTTTCTACTGGGCATATTTTTTTCAGTTTCGTTTTCTTCCTCGAAGAAGTCTTGCTATGAAGCTATTCTGTCGCCGTATGCGTTCAAATACTTTAATAAATGACAAATAGCTTATGTTTTTATGCAACTTTTAGCCGACAAAATGAGCAGCCCTGGAGCTGTAGCAGAGCCTGTCTTACCTAAAATGACGCGACCAGCATCTTCCGGAGGACTCAGCAAATCACTTACCCCACCCACTCCCCCTGCGCCTCCGCCTCCACGCATATCTTCTGACGATGCAAATGAAAACGGGGACAGCCAGGAACAGTAAGTGAAGAAATATCTACCGTGTTCTTTACCTTCTTACCGTTTCATGTAGTTGTTATATTATTGGTTCTCGTGCATTTTCTATCGCTTTAAGTTCGGAATGCGAAGCATGAAGAATTAATTGTAACGAGTGAGAAAAAAAGTCATCGTAAATTTTTGCACGTGTTCATAACGTGCTTGACACATGAAAGAAGTTTTACAGTACTCGCCCCATGCCTCAATGGACCGCGACTGGACTACAATCCCCAAGTTTCGTCTTTCATCCTATATAGCTATAAACTTTGCCTTCATTTGCTGACATCTACATAACGACAAGCAAAGTTCACAATCATGTGTATAAGGTTCTTTGGTAAGAGATGAAATTTGCTTTTAACTTTCTTTAAGTCAAAGGCAGTTTAATTTAGACAAGAACTCAAAACAATTGAGAACCGATATTCGGCTATCGAACTCTAAGTTTGCAGGTAAGGCCAAAAAAATAATATCTGTATTTCCGTTCACCCGACCGACCGACTTTAAATTTTTAGCGCCAATTCGTCAACGCTATAACATTTCGACGGATTTTATTTACCCCTTAGTATGTATAACATATTTTTACAGTTACAGTTTTGTAGAGTGGAGGGCACATGATTTACAACCATAGGGTTAATTAAGCAATCCTGCATCTTTTAAGTTTGAATGTACAAAATAGAGGCGGTAGAGGCATAAAATTAATGTCTCTCTTTTTCTTAGGAAAAAATATAAAGATTTTCTTTTGAGACAATAACATACAACTCTTCGTACTTTCCTCTAGCTTTGTAATAAAAATTTTAATAGTATTCGACTTTTTATCTATGTACCAGTTCAACGATATAATTCTCCTGCTCCTGAATCACATTATTCTCCTATTATATACCTATGTTCATGCATGTTAAGTTATATAGTTGTTTAGCATCTCCTATAATGTCTAGAAGTGTTTCGTTCCTATTTTTTACTTCGGCATATTTTGCTCCAAACTAGCCATAATTGAGGTTTCCACGTGGCAGGAAAAAGTTTTCGTTTGTTTTTGAACGAGTTGCGTAGTTATGTAACGAGTTGATATCGTGGAAATAGTCTGTAAAAAAATAAGGTAGCTGATTAGAACAGTGTTTTTACACTAGTTCTGACAACTGAAGTTTTACTATTTCAAAGATATTCAACAACTCAAGTTTTTGAAAAAGAGGTCCAACGATCGGCGAATGTGATTGCACGAAGTGCGCGTTTCTGTAAAATATGTATAGGTAATAGTTTTGTTTTATAATTACTACCCCAAATTAATGTATCGTACGATATGTGCGAATATATGAAACTATAGTAGAGATTTTTGAGAGTCTCTGACCTAAAATACTGCCTTGCTCTGTATAACATTTCTATCGATTTTGCAATTTTGCGACTGATCGCGTCAATTTGAAGGTTCCACATTGAATTCTCATCCAAGACCAAGCCTTAAAATTTTGTATGCCTCACTCGATCTATTTCTCTTCCTAATCGTAAAGTAAAGTTTTGCGCAGCACTATTATTTACAATGATCTTAAGTCTTTGTTTTGAACCAAAAATAACAAATTTGGTTTTGGAGAGATTCACGATTAATTTGTTTGCCTGGAACCAATCCTGTAACGAAGTTAATGCTTGTGGCAAATTGAGAATCATTAATATTATTACGTGTGGTATATGTGTTTAGAATAAGGACTAGTCTTCAAGCTTGTGTAGGCTTCTTTACTCAGTGTCCTTTTTTACTTGTGCACTTCTCCAATACTTCTTGATCCGTTTTTATTTCCCAAATTCATGGCTTTATATATTATTACAATTCAGTATGATTTAGTTGAGTCTGATACGAAAACATTTACATAACAAACTGATGTATCTTAGTTTTACAATAATATTAGGTGCGTTATTTCCTTACGGAAAACTACTGTAATAAATTCTATCTCAAATATTATGGAATACAAATGGTACGCTAATTGGCGATTATTATATCAAATACTCTTAACTTTGTTTTCAATTAAAGTAGAAAGCGAAATAGTTTAGAACTATAACATTTCTTCAAGTATTTCCGGGCGGAATAGATTCACAAGTTGCTGCAACGTGCACAGCTACCAACTTACAAGGCTTGAAACAGTTAAGCGTTGTAGCACACTATAAATCTATATAGTGCCTTATCAAAATAACAAACTCTCTTATAAAGTAGCTGTTTACGAAAACATTAAGCAGAATATCTTGGCAGGAAACTATTGAAAAATAGCCAAGTTCGATTAAAAACAAAGACTTTGACTCACTAAAATTATACTATAACGATCGTTTGAATTACTTAATTTATTTACATCAAACTTGCTGTACTTTCAGATAATCTGCTTTCTAGTTTCTCTGATTGTAACATTCTTAAATTCTTAATTTGTTTAGTTTTACTGCAAAATATTCTTAAATGTTAAAGCGAGTCTAACTCATATAACTTTATGAAAATACTAAAAACTTTATGATACCTGACAAAACAAAACAACTATATTCTTAGAGTAAACGTCAAAAAAGTATATCGTAACAATACTTTCAATACCGGAAGTTCTTCAGAAACATCATAAGAAATGCTTTTCTTTCACACCAGCAGTGAACACTATTACTGAACTTAGAAGGCACGGAGGAGATTATTTTAATAGCATTCGTGTTATAGCATATTACTTTCTTACAAGTGAAGCTATGAAAGGTAACAAGAGTATAACGATACTAGCTTTACATCTCAACCAGTCACCATAGTTAAAGAAGTACAAGTTAAAATCTCACCTCTCTTTGCGGCTCTTTTCTGCTTCGTAGCTTTATATAATTAAAGACTGTTATACACGTCGAGGTTGAGGGGTTTTATATATAGGAGTCACTTGCTAACAAAGCTATTCAGCATTGATTAGAGACAAAAAAGCATATTGAGCAATATCCTAAAAAGACTGAAAGAATACGGCGGTTTCTTTGATCTTTTCATTGCATGGTTTCGTCAGGCAAGCCACAGATCGGCCTATAGCGACGTCAGAAATGACGAAAATCATTAAGTGCACGTATTGCTGGTTTTCATTCTGGCAGCAAATTGTACTCAAAACTAAACTCTAGACACAAATTTACCGTTGGTCTTAAGATAAATATTGCTATGCCAAAAGGAAACGGATAATTTACACTAACACGGAATCGAGGGCATGTTCATTCCGGCAAACGATACTAGTACAGAAAAGTTACAGAATTCGAAGTTCTAACTCGTTTTCCTTATCACGAAATGAAGAATATTTATCAGAGAATTTTTCTCTCTACTACATATATGTAACTGCATGCTGAGAACAACTTGTCTCCCCTCGCAGTCTGCATGTACGTAAAACATTCACTTCAAAAGATGTTTAGCAAACACATCTCTTCAACGAGATTGAGAGATCCGATAGAAAATATAAGAACTGGAGTTAATATTTTTGTGAATTTTCAGCATTTTTGTACGTTTTAATTGAGAATTATATACATACATTTATATATATATCAAATTTTCAACCTGACTGTTGCGTTCAGTCTAGCGTTCTGATTGGTTCACTCTCCGGCGGTTATATCCCGAGTGATCTTGTATTGAAAATGTTGCAAAGAAATAAAAATCTGGCTATGGATATAAAGAATTGAAGGTTTCAGAAAACTCATTAAATTTATTAGAACAGTTATTCCATTGGCGTTTGCTGTTTCAGTTGCCATTTCATATCTAACGCGCTCGTGGAACAATTGTTAACTGATTTCTGATTGGCGCGTGCAAACGGTTTGGACGAATCAACACAGATATATAGAAAAGAACGTAAAATAAAATGTTAGAGAGTGAAATGTATATTATCTCAACTTTGAAAGTTCTTGCCTAGTCCAAATTTTCAAAACAGGTTCAAACTTGTCTAAAAACTAAATCCGACAAAGTAGAACTCATTCAGCCTATTTGAAAAAAGGACTCGCTTCATTGCACTTCGTTGCACTTACATAAGATTTCAGAGTATAATCTTCCTGTTAACGCCACAACCCCGTTAACAAAGAAAATTAAAAACTCCTACAAGAATCCGACGTAACAATATAATATGATCGTAACATGGTTCAGTATATTTGGTAAAGCGATATTGGCTTTTAACTGTTTCTGCCGCGTATAAACAAAAAACAAAACAACCCTTTGCCTTTCAGCCTAGACCACTACTTTTTTCAATACTTAACTTCTCCTTAAATAACTCATACACTAAACACGTTTCGTAATTAGAAAAAGAAAAATTGATCAAACATGGCAAAGTGCTGAGAATGAAAAGCAAAGTTTTCCTAAGCTAGAAGCAAGCGTGGGACTTAATTAGCAGTATACACCATTCTGCCAGTGAATGAGATAAAATAATCACGCTCTAAAAATGTTTTCCCAGCTTTCTTAATGAATGAGTTACATTGTATAAACGCAAAGATCACTTCAGGAGGGCGGAACCTTTGATTTTTCTTTAAACGATCTTATATACATTTATCTTGAAAGGTTTATCTCCGATTTGCCCGCCTTTAAGAGTAACAATTACAAAACTATGGCAAAAGATTTTATCCAGGGGGGTCATATCAGAAACTAGTTGGAAGGGGGGTTGCAAACCCCCCCCCGTCCAGAATTAAGGGAAGAGGGCGGCAGAGAAATGCAGGCGGAGGGAAAGGCGGTATCGAGGCATTAAATATTTAACTGTTTAAACATCTTTAATTACCGTAATAAAGGTTTTGAAAACATTGTACAAGCATAACCTTAATTTGCAAGCCCGTTTGAGCTATAGACAACAGCCTCGGAATATTAATAATTTTTCAAAAAGTTTTAAGCCGGGGCGCCGGCTAAATGACTTAAAAGGCAGCTACACCCCTGTCGAAGTACGCATTTCCTGAAATTCTTGAGCAATATTCGGGCGGTTAGCTCTTGAAAATACAAATGTTCAGGCTTTTGAAACAAGCCAACTAAAACGCGTACGTCAAGAAAGTAACTTTAAATTAATTAAGACCGTCAAGAGGCGTGCTTTATTTCATTAGTGCAGGAATTAACAGCTATTTCGAGCAGCCTAAAAAATGTTATTGTTTGCGCAAGATTTTACCACTGTAAGGTATACTGAAAAATCAGGTATTTGTGGAGCGGTATATAGCTCTTCATTAGTTTAATTAAGTTAAAACTTCATTTTTTGTTCGAGCAAAGGACATCCGGTTTATCATCGTCCCTTCAGGCGATGATGGCGTTAACCCCACACTGTCGGTAAAAAAACTAAACTCCGGCAAAATTTTAATTTTCTGCGAGCAAAGTCCGGGATTGCGTCAAGTTAAACTTAGAGTCACAGTTTTGAAATTAGTTATTCAATGAACGCCTGTAATTAACGTCAAGAAAACAATAGCGCTGAAAGAGACCGCTTTAATTAGCTGTCCGTCATCTACTCATTAAATTTTCCGTGTTTCACTGCTGTATCCAAACTGAAACAATGTGGCAATTTAAGAGTTGCGGAAACTGCGGCTTTCATTTCAAACTGGTGCAGCAATAAGTTTATAGGTAATTAATTTTGATTTATTTCTTATTTATAAGACCGTAATTTCGGGGAATTGCTCTAGGAAAAGAAAAGAAGGACAGTAGTTTAGATCTATCTGTCGGGGAGAGTCTTAATTTGTTGAAATAATGTCGAAATCCTTCATTGTTTAGGCAACCAAAAGCCTTCCAAAAGTTGCCGATTGTCTGATGTCTGGCATAATGTGCGCTCCTTGACAACAGGTTTGTTTGTCAAGGCTATCCATCGGCACGAGGAAACAGGGACTCTTTTTTCCCGCCATATATTCCAAAAGACTCTTCTGTAGTCTATTTTGTTTCCGTTGCCGAACTTGAGCATCGGTCTTTTAAAGAACCCCTTCTTTACGTGTACCATGTTTACTAATAGATTGCGCACACACCTTGCAAGTTTTGTAAACTATCTTTAATAACGACCAAACTCGTACCCGGCGTCTTCGTTCCCCTTGATCGCTCGTTTTCCAACCACTGGTCAAGGGGAACGATGTCGCTAGATATGAGGTTGTAATAACTACACGGCGGAGAGACGCCCTAAAATTTACTTTTTCTGGAACTCTAAGCAAATGGTCTTAAAAATTTAAGAAAATAATTTTGTAGTGCAGTTTCCCTTTATATAGATCCTTGAATGTGCATTTTCTACGGCTAATTTTATTTACTGACCTATTACAGCCAAAGTCACTGCGCATGCTCTGTGAAATGATTTGAAGCGCCTGGGTTCAACCGGTATTTGGTGTGTCTGTGCATCGTTACTCTTCTCTTTCATAGCTATCTTTCCTTACATAAAATTTATTTTATTTCATTAGCTTTGCCATAAGGCAGGAAAGTCTACACAGAGTGTTGCTCCAATTATCAGACCCCCTAATGAATAAAACGAAAGATTGCTACAGTATAACTTAAAAATAATATCGAAAACCCAAAACCACAGCTAATACCTAAAATTGTCAACGTACGTTAAAAAAATTTTCAACTTAAGATTTACGACTAGCAGCTTTCAACTATCAGATAACAGCAACCCCTTCATAATATAACTTAGCAAAAATACCCCTTTGAAAAATAACAAATAGCAAAACAAAAATTCTTGGAGTAAAAATTTAATAGCTAGTACTAGTAACTAAAATTATCAACCTAATATATCACGCACTAACAACTAGTGGTAACTAGTAAAATGATCTGTAAAAACCCCATCTATATTTTATATAATTTATGCCTGTCTAAAGCTGTCATGGTGCTAACCCATCTTTGGCTTTTAGGTTATTTTTTTAGGGTCATTACCTTTATTTTGATTTTACTGTCTTTTAGTAAAATTATTCTGGTGATTATAGAAATTCCGCTGCTCTGATTGGTGGAGGCTGACGTATTATGCGGGTTATAATCAGCTCGCGCGAGATGATTATAGCCGGCGTGTGAACAAATTTTTAAAATGGCCACCTCGCGCCTTGTTTATCTTTAGATGGAAGAGTTAAACTTTTTGAAGAAAACGCTATTCTGAAAAGCACTAAGGTTTCAAAAAAGTCCGCAACAACACACAAAGTTAATGCAGTGTCCCTATGAGGCATGGTAACACAGATGTTGTGGAGACAATTGTTCTGTTGTTCCTATAGATATATCTGGGCAAAAGTTGGGCTTTAAGGCGATACACAAGTGTTTCATTAATCTTAATATTAAAAGGTATTTATTAAGAAGTTACAGCAGAAAAACGATTGAAAGCCTTGAGAGGACACTTCTACGGCGATCAAAAAATTTGTGCGCTTTCCAATGAAAATTTCCACTCGATTGTGCCAACACAGGCTGTGCCTTGGTAGGGTTTATCTCGTTCTCATTAAAGCAAACGCTTCTTTATTCTCTCCCACTGCGTCACTTCAGTTCAGGTCATGAGCCGAGGATCGATCATGTCTGACCACATGAATGATACCTGTGGGGCACAAGGTAATCGTTAATCGTTTCAGCCCCAAAAATACGCCAATAGGCCTAAAATTTGTGTTACACGATCCAACTTTCATCACGAAAGTGTGAATATTTTCATAAATCAAATCCCAAAGTGCCACAAACAAAAAGAATTCCTTCATGAACGAGTTCCTTCATGAACATGCTTTGCACGTGCAAAATGCGCACACCTATTTCTTGAATACGAAGCTTGGGGGTGAAATTGACTAGTTTGGCATGAACATGCATATATAAGGCCTATTGCGTACTGCTAAATTCTCCCAACTAGAACCCATACAACCCCTTTTACCAATTAAAGAGAATTTCGCTTTTAATTTTTGATAGTTTTTTTTATGCAGGGTTCAAAATATCTGCCGGTGATAGCCAAGAAATTTGCAATCCTTCCAGCGAATTTTATTTTCATTTGCAATTTAGGACGAAGTGATTCTATAAAGGAAGAATCAGAAAATGAATAGCTGCTTGTAAGATCAGAGGTAAACTTGATTCCATTCCTTCGAAATGACTGCAGCTTAGAGATGAGAAGTATTGACTTATATTTTCTTGCTACAATGTTATGTAAAATCTGTTCAGGCAAAACACAGCCGACCAAAATTATGGTCTAAATTGAACAGCCTACAAAATAAGACACTTCTTTTCAACGTTATTTTGAACCATGCTATGTCTGATCAATCAGTTTCTATTTTCTCATAACAAGTTGTTTAAGGTGAACTTAGATGTTGAAAAACTGGCTGGGACTGAAATGGTTAACATAACGATTGCCAGAAACGACTTCTGAACAAATTTTAGAGTTTGCTTCCATCTTACCTGTGTACTCTGTTCGGGAACTTCTTTAGTGCCATCCTCCGCGTCATTTTCATCTTCGTATACGAGTTCGAATTTTCTCGAAATATTACCATCACCTTTATTGAAAAGAAAAGTTGAAATGACAGAGTAGGACTGCTGTGCTAAGTACTGTATACGATAACTTTGTAATCTACAAAAATTTCTCTGAAGTGCCCGTGCCAGCAAGGCTTCAAACAATTAGTAAAAAAAGAGCTTTTGGTGCCGAAGTTAAACATAAATCTGGTAAATTAATACAATGGGCATGAGCAATAATAG
>JAOBRD020052495.1:0-10523 GCA_027575215.2 Hydrozoanthus sils
ACACACACACACACAAATTTTACAGCATGGCAACACTCCCATATAAGTATAATGTAACGGAAGATTTTTAGAAAGAAAACCACACAATAATTTGCCCGTAGGAAAGATCAAGTCGATTTTAAAATGTTTGGAATAAACGTAGTTTGAAGATAAATATTCGACACAACGTTATACATTTTTGTGCTTCCATGTAAGGTCATTCGGTAATAGAAACGCATTATTCCAGGTTCAAAACTTATTAAATGCACAGCTGAGATATTCGGTAAACTCGATTGGACCTAAATCTTCGGTCTTCATCTGCGCGACTTTATATTTATATACATGCATTTATGTATAATTTAGACTAACATTACAACAGTTTTTAATTAAGACATACGGGTAAATCTAAAAGTATTTTAAAATATTTAAAAGTTTATCAATTTTTCTTATGACTGTACATGATTGATTGTTATGTTGGTACTTTCAATCGGTTTGTAGGTCAGACCGGTCGCACGATCGAATGCAGAATTAAAGAACACAAAAGACAGACAAACAAAGGACATCATCTCTCTGCCATTGCCGAGCATCTTCATTCTAACCCTAACCACCGCGCCATAAACTTTGAAGAAACTCAAGTTCTCGCAAAAACACAAAAATATTTACCTCAATTTCAAATACGTCCGAACAATTTTAACAGAGATGAAGCATACAAATTAAGTTTTACTTGGAAAGATTTGATCAAGGACAAACAATTGAATCTTTGTTAAACAGTCTTGTATTGTGCAGCCTCCAACAAGAGGACAATAGATCTTTTATATCATACTGCTAAAGAATTAAAGCTTGAAAAGTAGTACTTTGATTGCTGTATTAGCTCCGTATATACATGCAATAAACATAGGTGTAGGGGCTTACTTTTTCGGCTCCTCGAGAAAAACATGTAGGAACATTCAACCTTAGACAATTTTTATAACACAGAGTGCAGAAGAAAGAAGCCAAAATTAAATAACTAATTAAAGCCATTGTTCAGGTTTCAGGTTTTATTGATCTAGACTTACATTCATTACCATTCTAGTGACCTGCTTATAGTTAAAACTAAACAAGGGGAGGCCACTGGGTTAAAATAAATACAGGTTTAATCAGTGACACGAAAGATAGCTATGATAAAGGAAATCAAAAAAATATTAAAACGACAATGTTAAATGCATTAGTAAATTGTAAATATTGTATTCTATATATGTATGTACAAATGTTGTAATTATCATAGACGGAAAAAGCAAAAAGCATTCCAAGCAATCAGAGTAGAGATTCACAACTTGCTGATTAACAATAGTCGTGCAACAAATGTATAGCCGTTTCAATCTCAACATAAGACTCCTCGCCCTCTAACATAGAAAATAATGTTTTTCTCATTTTCTTTTTAAAAATACGTTTAGAGCTATTTCTAAATAAGTTGGGTATAGAGTTCCATAGCTTGGCACCTATTCTTGAAAATGAATTTTGTTGTGTTTTAAGCCTTGACGACTGGGTACATACAAGTTATACGGACTGGTTATGAAAGCTGGTAATAAAACTAAAAGGGGTACAAAGAAATGCATGCAATAGTCCCTCGCTTTGTTGTAAGCCGAACGACTCGTGACTCTTTCATTCATTCATTCTTTTTTTGGCATTAGATCTTACACTAAGTTTAACAAATTAAGTCAGCTGAGTGAATAACAGCAAAGAAAACTCAAGGAAAAAACAGGAGGCTTATAGCGAATGAGCTCCCTCAAAAATAAAACTGATTAATTGAATATACATGGCTAACAGGAACGGCTTATCATACATTTTAATAAAAAGAAAAGGACAAAACGAGATGACGAAACAAGACTGACGGATAAAATAATAACAAAGCTGTCAAGATTCACAAACACAAGAGAAATTCCTTGAGCTTACTGCTAAATGACGAAATGCTTTCACAATCTTTGATGTTTTTACTTAACGAATTAAAAAAACTTGGATCTTTGATAGCGAATTAATCAAAAACTGCCTGAGGTTAGTTCTACATGGAAATATATAAAACAATTGGGATATCCTAGCATTATAGGAATGAACTTGGTTTTCAGTTGTTAGTGAGAATGTTTTGACTGGTTACATATTGATTTGCATCAAAACCTTTAATTTGTATTTTTATTTGTGCAAGGTTAAGAGTAAACAAAAGAAAAGGTTAACAAAGACATACAACAATGGTTTGATAACCATGAGTCCCTGTACTAACTAAGCTCAGTTAGTCTTACGCTTGTTTAACCAGGTTTTTTTTTAAGTATACACGCTTTTATATAAGAACAATTTAATTTAACTCAGCAATACACGGAATAAATAAGAAGTGTTTCGCAATTTATTATCACTGGAAATCGTCGGGGGAAAATGATTCGGTGAATCCACGATAAATCCTGGGGGATAAATTGTAATGATCAAGTTCATTTTTCCAATTAGGCATCTATATCAGATGCAATGTCTTAGGCTTAGTTCTTTTTAACACACAAAAATAAGAACAATTTAAGAATAACTTGAGATTCAAATCACCAAAACATTTTACAACAATGAGCCTCGACCAAATTTCCTGCATGGTTCTTACAAAAAAACGTGTAAAGCAATAAGCGTGCTAAGTAACTTTGTGACAAAACCACCGCTGATATATTCATGACTTAAATGAAAATTTTCATGAAACCGTTTTGTCTCTTAGAAACCTATAGCAAACAAATTATGGAAATTTAGCAGACATCAAACAGTATATATGATTAGAGAAGTTTAAGACCAGTTGCAAACGAGTCTCAAATGGCATAAAACTGTCTTCGGAAACAATCAAATGAAAATGAAACAGGTAAGCAGGTTTCAAACTTTTTCCTTTTTTTGGGTATATTTTCTCACATTTCCTCGTTTAACCATCTTGTATTGAATAACGAAATATAACTTTGTAGTTAGGTAAAATAGAAGTACACGCTTTTTTTTTATAAGAACCAGTAAATTTGGCCGAGCCTCGTTGTTCTTAATTTTTTGGCGATTTGAGCCTCAAATTGTTCTTAAACTGTTCTTATTTCTATATGTTTTTAAATCGAAGAAAAACTAAGCTAAACAGGTGTTGCAATACATGTGTTAAAAACGAATTCGCCGCCCAGCCATTTTCCCGAGACAATTTCTAGTCATTATAAATTGCGAAGCATTTCTTATTCATTTTGTGTTGTTAATTCAGTCGAAGATCGAAGCTCAGCGAACTTTAAAAAACAATTAACCATCGAGCCCGAGCCTCAGCTTGTTCTTAAATTGTTTTTATATTTTCGCCAATCTGAGCCTCGTTGTTCCTATAAAATTGTTCTTATAAAAAAAAGCGTGTATGAAATGAAGATGCATGACAAGAAACGAATTTCAACTCGGTCTGCCAATTATATTTTAAAATTCAAGCGGTTGTTAAACTTAAAGTTCATTTGGAATTGCTGACAATAATTTTTTACTTTAAACTCGTGTTTTTTTTATATTATAACTCATTCGTGTTTTACTCGCCATTGTTCTGCTTGTGGATAGCGTGTCGTGTACACAGTTGGTTTGCTTGACACTTGGCAGCAGAGCAATTCATTTCAACGGTGTCAGTACATTTGAAAAAGCCAAACTCACCTATCCTCAAAGTCTATATATATCAATGGCAGGCAGGGATTGTATAAAATAGCTCAAGGAAAGATTTTCAAGAACTAATAACTCAACTGAAAATGAGCTCAGAAATGAAAAGCATTATTCTACTAAGACATTCTTAGTTTATTGCAAAAATAATTTGAAATTCAAATTTTTAAGAAACTTGTTATGCTCCAAACAAGACAGGTGTCGAATTTAAAATCTTGACTAAAAGAATTAGTTTGACTTCAGTTCTCAATTAAGGTCGAAGCTTTCTGTAACTATTCAACCTCAAATGTTCTTAATATAATCATCAGTATATAGGACGTAGACGGAATGGAAAAGAAAACAAAGAGTCCTGTACTGAAATTATACTGTTCTTGCAAAATTTTGTAAAATTTCTACGTATTTTAGGCCCTTTTCACACGTCGCACGATTGTTGAATTTAATGTTGACGAATTTAGTTCGAAGCTCTCCATGCAATTAAATTCGACAATTCTGTAACGTATGAAATGAATTATCTTCGTCCGTAGAATGAATTCGTCCAAGACGTTTTATCTGTCTTTCAAAGACGGATACAACGTGTCACAGCATCTCGTCTCAGACGTCAGGTCGAATCATCTGTGCCGGGCGAATTAATTGTCGTCTAAATCATACATCACTGTATCGACGAGTTTAAAGGGAGAGTTTCACGGCAATGTGCATGCGCCGGTTGACAGCCTTCAGATTAAATCCTTCGGGTCAATACTAAATTCGAATACTGGCAGTTGATCTTAATCCAAAAATCCTCCCCAAACATCGGTCATCCGTTCATTTGTTTACAATATTTTATGGAAATTAAATTCGGCCGAATTAAACTTGACGTTACTCTAGTTGCAAACAATATTACGCTATCCACTATTTGCTGAGTCCATGATTTTGTGCCGTATTAACGAAATACAGTTCTCGGCCATTCCTCAGTCTTGGGTGTGTTCTTAGTATGTCAGTTAAATTTGGCCATTTTTCAGCCTGACTTATTCTTATAAAAAAGAGTGCGATTATTCCCCGTTTTCAAGTGGCAAGGTCTCACTCGAATGAAATTTTGGCGATTTTCAACTTCAGTATTGTTTGTACACCTGTCAATTGTTGAAAGGGCCATCAGGCAAGGTGATAGTAAAAGGGTTAGTTGCTTTATGTTGTATGATTTTGAAAAGTTGTTAAGGACTTGTCTCCTAGTTGCTGTTGGCTAAACCTCAGCTAAATTAAACTAAATACGTTATTCGATTTCATTGACTGAAAGTGAAAGAGCACGGAATGAAATATTAGCAGATATTGTTATAAAGTGCTATGTCTAAAATTAACATTTGACTGATGTAATTTGCCCTGGGACACTTATTACCGATTTTAGAAATAAATTTTGCGGAGAATATACGAAGAAAAAATGCCTATTTTAGCGCCAAAGCTGTGAAAACTTTTTAAGCTCATAAGATGTGTATGATGTCACATGATTTGAAACCCAGTAGATCAATCTCACTTTCCCAGTCGAACTCATTTGATCATGGCGAAGCTTGTGTGGTTGCATGATGGTCCAGTGTTTGAGCAAAAACTCACCGTAGCTTTGTAGAGCAGCTTGGAGTCCTTTCAAACCATGTGACGTCATAAATGGCCGTCGTATGTTTCAAATTTTATTTGCACTGACTGCAATATTTTGAAAGCTTATTTCACAGACTTAAAATGGTCAGGATAGCACTTTTATCCATTTACAGTTAAATTTAAGTGTTGGAAAAGCCCTAAAATAAACAAGAGGCTTAAACTATAAGGGAAAAAGGATTTGGAGTATATATATATGGTAGAAAAGAAAAATGATTTGAGATTAACAAGAATCAAACCTTAATTGTTCACTCTTGTAATCAAGAAATGAAGAATAATCAAACAAAACTGTTATGGGCTCCCTGTGTAAGATGCGCGCGCATGCCACGTGTGATCGCACTTGAACAAACAAGTTAACCAGCCATCTTGTGTATAGAGGCTTTGCACGGTGACTTGACTCTGAAACACTTTGTAAAAGATTTGGAGTTTTGACACTTCTATGGTTATTCATCATTATTTATATTTCTTTCTAGGCAATGCGGCCAATACCTCGTTTTCGGATACTACATGCTCAAATTAATTTTTGCTTGGATTTAATGAGATATGCAAAAAACTTTGGATCTAATTTGCATAGTTTGATTTTGCTTTCATAATCTTCTGGGAAAATTAGAATGTGATTGTCTGAATCAAAAAAGTTGCTTGATTTAATATGCGTTTTGAGTTTCTATGTTTAAAGGACTTAAAATTTTCAGTTTTTACATACGGGATATTTTAAGATGAAGTAAGAGGCGGCCATTACAGGAGGCAGGAGGCTGCTCACTGTCATGGCTGCCATTAAAAACTTACTAGAATTTGGAGAGAATGCAAAGTTAACAACTCGTTTTGTGGTCACTTTATGATAAACCCTTCAATACGAGATGTTTTCTTTAATAAAACCATGAAATTTGCAATCAGCTAACAATTTATGAACCAAAATCCTAAATATGCAATTAGCAGGATTGTTGTTTGCATACCTCATCAAATCCCTACAAGAATTGTTTTCAGCATGCAGTTGCCAAAAATGAGGTACTGACAGTAGTCCCTTCTAAGAAATATTGTCACAGTGCCAAAAAGTCAAATATTTTAAAAATTGTTTCTGGGTCACGTGACCATACACGACAGAAACTTCTTTAGACAATGTAATTTTTTTTATTAGAAATTTGTTTTAAAGATTTTTTTCGAATATATCGTATTATAGCGCGTATCATAGTTCTACATTTGTACTTTCTTTAAAGCCCTAGTTTTGGGACGGAGGCTCAATTTATAAAAACAGAAAAAGTGAAAACGCAAGGCTGAATACTGGGAGATTTAAAACATATCAGTGGAAAGACGTGAATAGAAGATCGGACAAAGGCAGATTCTGCAGAGTACCAGACAGCTGTTTCGTCCTTTTTAGGACTCGTCAGTGACACACAGCAAGTGAATAGATACACCGGAAAGAGGCTAGTTTATCTATTACGCTCAAATGCTGTAACTCAATCTTCACCTCTATCAAACCACCCCCAAACCAAACGGTACACGTGAACACTTGCGTGCTATCCACTGACATGTTTAAATAAACTACGGTTTGACAAAACAAACCTGTATGAGAATTAACGCAACTACGGTTTATGTGAATGGCCGTTTTAACCCTTTCGTTCAGTCCCAGCTGTATTGATGAATTCTCCAAACTAGAGCCAAGAGTTTTCACTAAAGACGTTTGGGAGAATTTTGCTTTTCATCTTCAGAGATCCTTTTTGTTTGATCAATATTCATCTTCTTCATACCAAAATGTCGTATTTTGTATGTGTTGTGAAAGGAGAAGCTAGATGTTGATAACTTACTGGGACTGAAAGGGTTGATTCATAAAACAAACCAATCTTACTTGTTTCTCGCGAAATTCGTTTCTCGAATTTTTGCTAAATAATTGAGCTCTTAAAGTTATTTTTTCACACCTTAAAAATTTGCTGTGAAAAATGATGGCTTTCGTTGTTTTAATCCTCCGTTTTCTGTTTCAAGGGGATTCAGAGTTTCAAGTTCTTAGCCTGAACGAGTTTGTCGATTTGTCCGGTTTCTGAATTCCCCAGTTACGAAGACAAAAAATCTCGGTCAGAATCGAAAGTACTTGTAAGCGTGATCTCCTTTATGGTACAGTACTTAAGAATTACACTCAGACTAAGTTTTGAAGTCTTTCTTATTAAAAAAAATAAATTGAGTTTATTGCCTAACTCACGCCTGCGTTGCAGCCGGCCCCAGCTCATTCAACCAAAACTGTGAATCCCTGACAGCGACGATAAAACTAGCAAACAGCACAGCAAAAGTAACAGCCGCCTGGTTAGCCCAGTTGGCAAGGCGCCAGTCTGTCGTGCGGGAGGCCCGGGTTCGAGAAAAATTTAAACTCTTCGTTGTATTGGCTATACCTTTTCATTTACATTTCAACTTCGTTAGCCCAATTCGATCACTTCATTAATCCAACGCAAACCGGCGGAATTGTTGTACCGTGGTTATTCATTTTTTTGCATATTACACTTTTTTGCACTAAATAATTCTTCCACTACGTCTTACTGAGGCTGCGTTCACATGCACGGTCACTGCTCTGGCACTGTGCCCAGACACGACACGGCACGACTCTTTTACCATGCACAAAATGACCTTGTACTTGGGTTCGACTTCAAAAAGTTGTGTGCTCGGGCACCGTGTCATAACACGGCCATAGCATAACAATGAATAACATGGATGAGGGTAGAGAAACTACACAGTGAAACTTCGCAAAATCTGAGTTCTGGACAGAAGATAGTCAAACCCATATCCTCAGTGTATATGTATACGGTCTTATACAGATACAACTTCAACAGTTCACGGTTTGCGGCAAAAACTGTGCCTGTTTATGTTTGTTTTTGTTAAATACGGTCGATGTTTTGGAAAACTTAGCTCTCTTTTTGAAAATAAACTGGCGACGTCTTGTGGTTAACCTGATAAATATTAACTTCCTTTCATTTATAACTTCACAAGGTCATTGAATTTCAGTCTACGTCACATTTGCATAACAATCTCAATATTGAAAACCGCTGTTGCTTTAGGCCTTGCTCTTGCGGCGAGGAAACCTCAAATAGTTGATCTGCATCTGATAATCCTCTTTTTTCGCAGGCTTTGTACTGACCTTCATCACAATCGAACGTAACTTTCTTTGAAAGTGAGACAAGAAAGGTTTGGAAGTGCCAGTCACGCACTGGCGATGTTGGCACAAGCAGTGTAGTTGCTGAAACGTCGGAACGCCAAGGCTTCGACCAACAGCGAAAATGATGCAGCGAATTCGGCAGAAGAAGTTCGCTGTTGTCGTGTGTCTTTGTTGTGTTTTGATTTTGATTCTACACTTCAGTGATCCGTCAGTTTTGCATGTGTTTTCGACCAGAATCCGAAACGTGAACAGAGGAAAGTTTGACACTCTTCCGAACCGTGGATACCAGCTCGAGACAAGGTACAGTTTTGATTGCTATACAATGTTTATTCTATGCTAAATCTGACTGACTTACTGACGAAATTATTGGTAATCTAGGGATGTATTTTATTTAGAAGGGGCTTGTTTTCGGATGGTATTACGAAGGGACTGTAAACAGCCCGAAGACATGCAAGGAACCAACTCGCGAAATGCCGTCTAAGAATTATTTATTTCACAACTGTTGACAATTACTTTTGCGTGGAACATTAGCATTTTTCAAGTCACTTAAAATTGGTTCATTGATGATGCTATGAGCGTTATACTTGAGATATATCCTGTGACAGTCAGTGGTCGAAATTAGAAAAGCTGTTTAGGCATTGTTGCGTTTACGAGTAAGTCATATCCCATGTTGAGAAATAAAACTTCCTTCGTCATTAATTAATTCGTTAGAACGAAACTACACTCACATCAGCTAAAAGGAGGTGCGAGATTATAATTGTATTATTATTCTCGAAACTAAAACACCAATTTGAATCGACCCGAACTCTCCCTTCTCTCTACACGCCACGTAAATAGAAAGACGAACTATATCAGATGAATCTCTATTTGAAGTATTTCATTTGTATTATCATTAAAGAAGCGTCTCGACTTTTTCAAAATTCATTTACAAGTGTTCGAGTCCAATAGACGACGGTTAAACAATTTCTGCCCCTTAGTAGCCAAAAAATTTCCATCTGGAAAGTCTCATTTTAATTTTATGATACAAGGGTGAGTTGACGATGTGGGTCACAAATTTTTCCAGTTCGTCGTTGTTAAAGTCTTCTCCTATTCTTTGTTGCATTTTTGGTGGCAGCTAATAAATTAAGCAACCTCAGGTCATGAAAGTCACAGTTTAAGTAAACTTTATAATATCGGTTCTTCT
Source organism: Hydrozoanthus sils (assembly GCA_027575215.2). Lineage (NCBI taxonomy): Eukaryota > Metazoa > Cnidaria > Anthozoa > Zoantharia > Hydrozoanthidae > Hydrozoanthus > Hydrozoanthus sils. Next base: position 9,570 of record JAOBRD020052495.1, read on the forward strand.
TTTGTCAGATACTGACTGTATGAATTTTTTATGCACACTGACGATTAACAAACAAGCGCGACATCCATTCTTTGCTTTCATTGTCTAAATTCTATAGGCAAATTTTCTATGATTCAAGAAATTAAAAAGTTCGTTTTTTTCTTTTCATCAGGGGTCTGTTTGACACATTTTGTCATTTATTATTTATAAGACTATTTAAAAGCTAAATAGCAATAAGTTCTCACTTCTGGACTCAGTTAATTTCGTACGAGCCCGTGTTTAACTCTTTGAAAGAAACAGACCCGTTTCACTTTTCACACTCCGTCCTACATTCGTACAAAGGTAGCTCGACTCTTTTGCGAGTCAAGCACGGCGAGTAGCTCGAGCTAAAGTCGTGTAACACGGGTCAGCTTTTCGTGCTACCTGACTACAACACGGTTTGGTTTCAAACGCCGTGTTCAAGACGTGCTGAAGTCGGATTTTCTAAGTTTAGGTGTGTTTAGCCGACGGCTGTTGCAAGGCGTCTGAAACAAGCCTAGATAGGAAACCCATCGGAAAGGGAAGTGCAAGCGAAGTTCAACTGGTTATAGTAAGCAAGGGAATGAGACAGCTAGCAACTTTTTAAAAACTGGAATAGCGTCATTGACCGTGACATAACCGATTGTTATTCGAAATCTTTCAAGTAAAACTACATTGGCTGCAGTACATGCTTCTTTTGTTAGAACAACTGTACAAAAACAACGAGGCTGAGATTGGCCAAAATTCAAGAACAATTAAAGAACGAACTGAGGCTCGAGCTCGAAAGCTGGCCCTCTTTTTTAGTTCACTTAACGATACAGAATGATTAAAAAGTGATTCGCGCTTTTTCTCTTTTAATCATAGTTAAATTATGCGCTGTACCCATGCTCTCAAGTGCCAAATAAACGGGGGTCAAAACAAACGAGGGGGGGGGGGTGGGACAAATTTTAATTAACA
>JAOBRD020052599.1:0-10523 GCA_027575215.2 Hydrozoanthus sils
ACGGATGTTTTAAAATCGAATTATTTCTTTACTTCGTGGCACCATATTAAATGGACTGAGGCGAGACGCACGTGACCTGTGCTCAGAGTAGTTTTACTTCTCCTGACCTCATAGCGCCAATGTTGGTGTCCTTGGACAAAAGAATTTTAATTTTTTTCTTTTGTGTAGGACACCAACATGGCCGCTTCCTCTTTTTCTTTTTGGTCTCAAGGGAGTGCGTGAAAACCAAGAACTCAAACTTCAGAAATCGTATTTTCGGATCCGCTAACAGTTCAGTCTATTTAGGCTCAACCGGTTTAGCTTACCAGGTGTCTTAACCATCCAGTTTTTCAAACGCTTGCTTAAAAGCATTGCAGCCTTGAACGTTTCGATTTACAGTTCTGGAGGCCAATTAACATTAACCACACTAACCCTGGGTTAAATGTTTATCCTACGCCGCTCTTTTTCCAACCTTAACAGAGACTGATTTCAGCTGTTGTTTTGGAATTGACAAGTATTATCCATTGAAAACTTAATCAGTTTTATATAGAACTGCATGTAAACCTTTCGTTATAGAGATTTTGACTTAAATTAAAGATACCAGCCTTTGAAAAACTGGGACCAGGTTTATTTGTAATCAAACAACGTAATTGTAGCTTGTTTACTTCTCTCTACTTAGCTGTCAGCCCATTGTGCGTCACCAAGTACACAAATATAACAAGAGATTTGTTGTGAATTACCAACTCATTTCTTTTTGAAACGTTTGAGGAAGGGGGGGGGGGGGGAAGGATAACACTGCCTTGTAAACTTCATTTGACGTTTTTCTAGAAAGATCAAAGGCCGTAAATCATACCTTTGTCAAAAAGCAAATGATCCTCTTGTCCGACAACTTTTCAACAAAATTCACAACTCTTTCAGATTCTTCTTTTTCTGCGTAGGTATCAAAACTTCTAGAGGACATGACAGCACCAGTTGCTTGATTCAGAACCACCACGTTTATACCTCTGTTAATTTCCTCTGTCACCATAGAAACCTGGGCGGAACCAGAAGACTCAGTTTTGTTTGCCTAGAACCATACTTCGCTACAACAACTTTAGCCTGCGTAGAGGCTCTTTTTTGGGGAGAGAGAACAACGAGGCTGAGATTGGCTAAAATTTAAGAACAATTTAAGAACAAGCTGTGGCTCGAGGTCGATAGCTGATTGTTTTTTTTATCTTTACTGACCTTCGATCTTTAACTGAGCTATACAAAATGGATAAGAAATGCTTCGCAGTTTATTATCCGACTACACTGAAAATCGTCTCGGGCCGATAAATCCACCTAAATCCGCGGGGCTGAATCGAAAAAAAATCGTTTTCCGATGAATGTATAGCAATACCTCGAAGGCTTAGTTTTTCTTCGATGTAAATATTGATTGAAATAAAAAAGATTTAAGAACAATTTGAGGCTTAAATCGCCAAAAAAATAACAACTATGAGCCTCGGCCAAATTTACTGGTTCTTATAAAAAAGCGTGAAATTTGGGTCGATTCTGAATGTTCACAAAAATATATTTTGAAAAGTTGAGCCTGACATGTTCTAAAAATGTTCTCAAGCATAATTGTTGGTAAGAAGTAAGCCGTAATTATTTTCAATTCAAAATCATCTTTTTCTCGTCGTAAAGCATAACTTGGACAAAAGAGAAAGAAAACTAGCCATACGTGATGAAATATAGGCAAGAAAGAAGTGGGTTTTTGTAAGACGTCGTCGTCGACACGACAGTTTGTTCAAACAGTTTCAGACGAGGTTAGTTCTTCTCTCTTTAAAACACTAACCTTTGGTACAATTAACCTTTTTATTCTTTCAAAAACTTTCTAAATGAAAACAAATCCAGATTTCGATTTTTCATAATTTCAAAAACTTTCAAAACGAAAACAAACCAAGGTTTCTGAACAAGCTTTAAAAAATTAAACATTGTTCTAGATCTTAAAATAACAAATGAAAAAGTCGACATGCATGCTGGGCTAGATACAGTTACCCTAGAGACTTACAATCCATGATTTGTAGCCATTTATCATTAATTATAGGTCAAAGCGTAATCAGATTGTGAGCTGTGTTGTCTATTGTTTAACTGTCGGGAAAATGCAATGAGCAAAACAAATTATCTAGTCTTTTCAGAATTGCAATTTCAAATTAGGTGACTAATTTAAGAAGCAAAAGGAGTTTTAAAACAGAATAAAATTTGAAAATATCACAAAAAGCACACACAGAGAATTTTTTAGCTAGTATAAGACGGTCGTATATAAAAAGGCACGAACAGTACTGAAGTAAATTTACAGTACTATTACCCGCGTCTTAGCGGCCATGTTGGTGTCCATGAACAAAAGAATTTTATTAGGACACATACTTCGCTTCGTCTCAGGCTTGCCTTTGGCGTTTCTAGAGAGTTCGCGTAACCAAAGAATATCTAGTTTTTAAACTACTTTGTAACAATAAAAATATACTTACAATTTTTCCATTCACTGAAACAGAACTATTTTCTTTACTGGAATAGACTTCGATATCAATCAAGTTGCGAATTTGCTCTGAAAACGAATTGTTTAAAGTACATGTTAACATATTTCAACTTGACAAAAAAAACCCGGTTTTTTAAGCAAATTGCACTGACAGTGTTCAGCGCAGTAACAGAGATAATGTAGGCATATCCACTCCAAATTTCTTTAATTTGTTACTCTGGAAATAAGTTTTAAATAAAGAAAACAGGAATTTAAACACACAGATATTATACATATATCCAAGCTTAAGGGTTTTTTTGTTGAAGTTTAAAAAAGATAAAAGGCTTCATAAGTTTTAAAAATCCTAAAGTTTATTTCACGATCCCTAAAAGTTGCCTTTTTAATTTTAGTCAAAAACGTAGGATTTTTTAAACCTTTATATAGCCTTTGGTCTTTTAAACCGTCTCAACAAAGATTAATTTAATTTTTCATGTTATTACGCAGGTTTTAAATAAGTTTTTGCTACTTATAAAATAAATTAGATTAACACTTAGATTTACGTGGCTGTTTTACAGGCAGCGATTTACTTTTGCAATCAACAAAAAGTTTTTTTTTCACGTTATAAAACTGGCACATCGGTAAAGAAGCACACGAGATTGTTTAAAATTAGAATGATAGCACTTTAAATGGCTTTTCATTACCTATGCAACATTTCGAACAACTCAGTCGAGGTAACTAAGACTAGAGACTTTACCGTTTTATAACTTCTAAGGTGTTAAACCCTTCCTTACTTTTTCAGTTAAGAGCTGCTGGACAGCTTTTCTTGATTTTCTTTCTTTTCCGTTTTCTTTTTCGATCGGGAAAGCGGTTGCGTCGCTTGAACTCTCTCAGTGTTTTATTCTGCCATAATTATAAATTAATTTTTTGGATCAAAGAAGTTTTAAGGTGTAAGTGTTGAAGTTCAGGGAAATACCCGGCCCTTTATATTTTCGACTTACGGTTGCCTCATCTTCAAAAATCAACGTTGGAAGAATATGGTATTAGAAGATTTTGAAATATATAATGCGAGAAAGGATATTTTTACCTGAGCTGTTGTAAGATCTTTTCACCCTTGGAGTTTCTTGATCCAAAGCCGTGAAATATTCCGTGCTTGTGAGAGACATTTCTGTCGTCGTGTCAAAAATAAAAAGCATTTGCGATCCAAACATTAAAAACACCACTAGGACCATCAAAGAAGACATCAGCTGCCGAGAAAAATGTTTTCTCCGAAAAAGCCACATCTTTGTTGGGTGGTACCCAGTCAACGCGTCGATGTATATCTCCGTGTATCACTTATTATGCAATATAAATACCAAGTATGAGGGTCGTATTGCGAGTTACAGACCAGACGATTTTTCTAATCTTAAGGCACAAGCGAAAAGGCCATGGAAAAAATATGAAGTAAACGACCTTACCAATGATTGCACGCAAAACTGTTCAGCCATATAACAAACATTCGTATTTAATGAATTCTCAATTTCTAACCAGCTCAAAATCTTTTTTCTTTTCAAATTTGGCTTAATCTATAACCTGCGTAAAAACACAGGCAATGGGATGGGGACTGGGGCGATTCTCCCTCCCGCCACAGGAAAGCACATTAATGACATCAACGAGTTTTAAACTCCTCGCTCAGACAAAAAAAACCCCGGATGTCAGTAATACAGAATGGCGGTAACTTCAAACTTCCTTCAACTCTAGGTCTGAAAACCACACTTGCTCCCAGGGTCTCTCTCTTGGATGCGGGGAGAGTTCCTGGGAACAAGGTTGACCAAAATTCTTATAAAGAATGACGATACCTAATACTACTGATGCGGGGTATAATGAGGGGAGAAGTCGACCATTTACGCGCTTTTCTCTACGAACATTTCGGTAAAACCCCTGTAATGAAATCTAGTACTTTTCAGTGAATGAAAATCAAAAACTTATTTTTTGTCCTTAAACGGAACCCGCACTCCAAAATTAATTTTTGATGTGTTTATAGCCTGCTTAGCGGCTGTTTTTTTAGGGGAGAGAGAAACTCCCTCTCCCCAGGCTTTTTTTTCGCTCGCGCGTTCAAGTCTCACGGCGGCCCGCTCGATTGACAATTGGGGTCTCCCCTAAAACACAACCGCTACGTACGTTTTTTTAATAAGAATAACTTTATAAGAACAACGAGGCTCAGATTGGCTAAAATTTAAGAACCATTTAAGAACAAGCTGTTAACTTTACTGACCTTCGATCTTTAACTGGACAATACAGAATGAATAAGACATGCTTTGCAGTTTATTATCACTACACTGGAAATCGTCTCAGGCCGGAAAATCCACGATAAATCCGCGGGGTTGCATTGATCAAAATTCGTTTCCAATGAATGTATAGCAATACCTTGAAGGCTTAGTTTTCCTTCAATTTAAACATTGATTGAAATGAGAAAGATTTAAGAACAATCTGAGGCTCAAATCGGTGTCAATCGAGCGGGCCGCCATGTTAAACGCACGAGCAAAAGAGACCTTTTTTTTGCTCGCGCGTCAAGTCTCAAGGTGGCCCGCTCAATTGGCACTTGGTTTCCCCTAAAAAACAGGCTACACAGGCTAATGTGTTTGAAAAAACATCAATTGGGATTCCAAAAATGTTCTTTCTAAAACAAATTTTTTCATTAATATTCTGCAAAAATGAAAGTACTAATCAATAACATGGAGGCCGCCATAATGCACTGCAATCTGACGTCACAACGTCAAACTGTCAAAAGAATCAGCACTTGTTTGAACTGTTTGATTGTTTGCATTTATTGTTAAATTATCCATTAGAATAAAACAACGTTTTCCTTTTAAGCAAGTTAACAAATAGCTTATATTGTAGATGTGAGTGTTTTACGGTAAAATAGGCCACTCGTAGATTTCATACGAAACTACACCCGGGATACGAGTGACACATTCTCCATATCCCAATTAGTGAAGATATCGCTAAGGTCATTTCTTTATTATTGATTGAGCACTTTTTCCTGTGTTTTTATTTTGTTTTCCTGCGAAACGCTCATATCTATACAATAAAAAGAAAATTATGCGGTGGCGCGAACAGATGAAGTTTATCTCGTAAAATATCTTTTTCCATTCCAAGATAAACTTAATACATTCGCGCCATCATGTAATAACCTCTCTACACTTAAAAATGTTCCTAAAATATTTGAATGGAAATTCTATATTTTACCAAGGGTGATTTACATCCCGTGTATTGACAACTTTCTCGTCCAATTAACTTCGCTTCCTCACTGTCCATTTCAGAATCCCTAACTACGTAATTAACTTCTGGTGTAAGTGCAAAGACCAAACTTATTTCATTGTTTCTAAATGACTTATCATCACAGCCATCCTTCGTCCTGCATGATCTTCTGTGCCTTAACCCTGGTAAGGATGATCAAAGACCGTTTCTTGATGTTGTCATTAGCATGAGTTGTTAAGTCATCCAAAGCTTGATTCAGACCGGCTACTTCTAAATCCCTCTTGAAATAATCTAAGAGAAACGGAAATTAAAATTAGTAAGAAACAGAAAACACTTGCATAAAAGAACACATTTTTTGGGGGTTTAGACTAATCTTGTTCCTTATTATCAGGCGTTTTCTGCAAAATCAGCCTGAAAGTGTTCGTAAGGTGTTCTTAAAATTGCTTCTAAAAACTAAATTAAAGAAGCCAGAAGGTAACATTAGTTTGGTTTCATAATTTTATTCAGCAAAGTCCAAATAACATGTATAAAACTGCTGTGAAAGACTCTAATTTTACGGTTTTTAAAGTTTTTAAAAATAAATGTATCTAACTCAGTAACTCATGCCATCCAGTTTTTTTGAATAAGAACAATTTTTTCCAGGATGATTGTGTTCTTATGTCTATGGTACTTTTTTTAACCAAATTTAAGCCCGAGTGTTCCAATAATCCATTTGTTCTCTCATGCGGCTGTTTTCTATAGTTCGCAACGATTTTTTTTAATATCAATACTTGTGATAAAGGTAAATATTCACGGCCCAGTTCCTCAAAACCCGATTAGTGCTAACCGAGGGTTAATAACCATGACAACCAATAAGTTTTGTTAAGAGCTAACCCTGGGTTAAGCTAATCAGGGTTTTGAGAAACCGGGACCAGGTTTGTAATTGGCAAATTCTCCCAACTAGATTCCATACTTTTTAATGAACAAGGTTTGGGAGAACTTAACTTTTCATCTTCAGTAGTACAATTTGTTTGATCAATTCTCATTTTCTCATTATACCAAATGTCTTACTTTGTATTGTTATGTAAGGAGAAGTTAGATGTTGATAGCTGAACTGGAAAGTGGTGTCGAAGTGCATTACATACTTTACCAAGTTGGGTAAAACTAACATTTTTAAATTCAAAAGCCAAACCTTGGCCCCAAAAAGAGCGAATGGTTATTTACTGTAAGACGGTACAATTTATCCAAGTTACCATAGAAACCACACAAATCTGTGAAACGGAGTTTACGCCCACCACAGCGCCCTTAGTTACCATAGAAACCACACAGCCCACCACAGCGCCCTAAACACCCTACCTCGGAGAGTCATTGCTTCTAGTACGGCAAGTGCGTTATAACATGTTTGGAAGTGAGTGTCCGACGACTTTATCATCTTGATCAGGGCTTGTATAAAGCCAGTTCCTCGTATTTTGGCGCAATGGTCAACTGGAAAAAGGAGTACAGTTGGGCCACTTAAAAAAATATCCCGTTTTATCATCAAAGTTTTCCCACTTTTGTGGACTATCGAGTCAGTACTACCAAATTAGTTATACTAAGGTCCATATTACAATATATCTTTTAATCGTGTTTATCACATACTTAGTTCGATATTTACATAGTAGATCGGTGAAATATAGAGCGTATTAGCCACCCATATCAATCACACCTGGTGATATCAAAAACAACCAATCAGAACGCACGATCTCCATATCATCATGTGTGATTGATATGAAACTTTTCCCGCCGTTGAAACAACTTGTCAATCTACTTCGTTGATGATTGAGAGAATCTCACAAAGTATGTGATAAAAAGAAAATTACAGGGCCGCTTGGAGATACGAATTTTATCTTCTCCTGTTGAAAACAACTCACTAATGAGTGCAGCGAGGTGTAAGTACCAAGAAAAACAGATAGAACTCTTGGAGAAAAGATTTGCTTGGTATCATAACCGTGCATAAATCTTGCAAGCCATCGTGTTCCATACGTTGGATCACAGGCTTCCCAAAGTGTAAAATTCCTTTTTTTTTAATGCATATACGAACCTTAGTACGACCAACTTAATGTATTTAGTTTTAGCTAATACATAAGTAATAGCTACCGTATAAGAAAACCTATGGGAAATCCTTTTGAATCTCAAAATAAGTGCAAATTACTACCTAATTTGGAATAAACTTCAGTTACTTCTAATGCGTTGTCATCTTGTGTTTGTTCCGGTTTTGGTGCCATTTTGTGACCGTTTGGTAGACGCATATGGGGGGGGGGGAGAAACACAGTAACTTAGATGATTTCGCTATTTGCAATGCCGACCAAAGTCATGACGTCATATGGGCGGTAAACGAACTCGTTTCCGGCTTACTTCAAGACTATGGACGCCCGGAGCGTTCAAGCGTCCTAACGCTGCCACGGGTGAAGGCTACAAGGAGCCTCTTTTTAGTTCTGATCTTAGAACTTGTATACGCCCAGCTTGGGTGTACGGTACACAAGCAATTTAAAGGGGAACTCCAGGAAATAAGTAAACTGCTCTTTTTTTAGTTAACTTGATATTTTTTGGTCATGGTTTTGACTATTTATTACCCTCAACTTCTAGAACAGCCAAGATTTTTTAGTTTAAATTTGTGAAAAAACAAATTGAAATTACGCCATCTTGTTAAGATTTGAGCCGCGTTACAAGGATCAGCAGTCGTTTGTGACGTAACCTCGTCAAACAAAGTTTGATTCAAACTGATATATATGGCTTGATTTTGTTCCTAGTTTAATTATTCGAATCTGAGCTGCACGGTGACATACACATACCCAAAACCTGGAATCTATCTTGAGACCTGTCACTCCCTAATATCGTGACGCGACGCGGAATTGACGCGGTGACGTAATTTGAAGTTATGCTGACAACTTCCTGAACCGTCGGTTCATTTACATTTTTACTTGACTTCGAAAGAAAATAACTCCGCTTTAAATGCCAATTTACCAGAAATATTATAACAAATTAGTTCTTGGAATTTTGAACATTCATTAGAATCAAACTTGCTCACTTACCTGGAGTTCCCCTTTAATTAAACTAGCCACCAGAATACATGTTGTTTGCGTTTGCGTCCACCCGTACAATGTGGTATTTTTTTAGGCAGTATTTACATGATACCATGATTTATTTCGGTATGAGTTAGTCCCGGTTCCATACAAATCGCTGCTCACAAGTTTTCAGTAGAATGGCTCATTCTGAAATGAACTCATCCCAGTTCTCGCACTGTATCAAAATTTTTGATCCAGAATGAAATCCATGTAAAGAGAGAACGAAATGGACGGTCGAGTTGAACCTAAGGTAGACTGGAACGGATAGAGCGTGCGCAGTGCAAACATTTCTTCCAGTATCTGCTGTCCTGGTGCGGGCTCTTCCAAGCTTCAAGTTCCATTTGAATTTATGTTAGGAACTTTTTCATGAAAACAAAGTATGAATGAAGTTTCGTTCCGGTATCATGTAAATACCGACTTACTTTCTTTCAAATTTGCGCCTTTTCTGCCTTTAAAGAAAGAACGTCATTTTCAAAGAAGCATCCAGTTATACGAGCCAACTTACTTGAAACAGCAGCAACTAACACAGCCAAGGCGATTAATGCCTCGTTTTGCATAACAAGGTGCGGCGATTCCACCATCGTTATAACAGGAGCTAGCCCGCCAGCGTCCATGACTTTTTCTATACTACCTAACGGGGTGCCAAATGATGAAATTATTAATTATCATAACTTATGTCCAGAATACTTCTACGAATAGTTGAGGAGAATTTTGAAATTCACTTGCCAGAGTTTTTGGTGGTTGATCAAACTTGATATTCTCAGCAGCGATCAGCTTTTTTTTCTATTGCTACCATAAGGAGAATTTAGATGGCAAAAGTCCAGGTTTTAATCCATTTAAGCTGTAAACTCTTCAGGACTCCCTTATACAATATTTTAGACGGCGTATATTATCACAATTTTTTGCCTTTTTTCTGTTTTTTTTTTAAAAATCAATTTTCTAGAGAAAACACTCATCTAATTTCTTGATTTTCATTCTGAAAACTATATACATACCAGGGCACTATAGACCTGTATTTTTAAAATTAAAAGCTGTTGTGGAGCAAGAAAATGGTGGCTATTTCAAACACATCACTTACTGGGATTATTGCAATGTTTTATTACTAATGCTAGTAGTCTGGAGGCCTCCGATCGCACTCCCTCGTGGCCACTGTGTTGGGCATATCTCACGATGGCGTCTCGAAACTGCTTAGGCACTAAAATCTTATGGGACACTTCAGCTGCAGAGAACAACACAAACTATTCGTCAGTAACACAACAGTAAGAACCTTAAGAAAGGAGGACAGTGACACCGACGGCAGAAAACGACAGTGAACACAATAGCTACACGTTGGCAGGGCTTTCAAAACAAGGCGTCGCGCGTCGCAAGCGACGTTTATAATCCTTACTTCCGATGTCTACTTTCACTTCAGATGCTCAGAAGCCAGTTGCATAAGATGTTGTTGCTTTTCCCTATGTGTATAATCCGATTCTTACGTCAATCACTTGAAGAAAGCTTTGAATTTTCGGCAAAAATAGAGGTCAATTTTCTGCCGATCTTTTTCGAAAATGGCGATCGCGAGGGATTTGAGCGTAGGTTTTGAATATAACACGCATACCTGAAACAAATGTAACAGCAAATAGCAAATCATATTGAGAGACAGAGACTCTCACAGAGGAGTTATTTTATTTGACCTATATTTGTGGATATTGTACACAATAAATCATTTACTAAGGTACATACTATAACAGTATAAGCATAACCAAATTCCA
>JAOBRD020052705.1:0-10523 GCA_027575215.2 Hydrozoanthus sils
TATCGTAATAGCTTTACTTAACAGATTGACTGAGGCTATATATTTTGAATTTTCAACTTTTGTTTTCAAGTTCTTACAATACGCTTTCATTTTTGAAAAACTAAGCACCACTCGTGTACTCGTGGATCGTTTCTATCACTCGGTTACAATATACTACATAAATATAACATATTATCAAACAAACGCACAAAGAATGACTCCTCTTAATCATAAATACTGAGTTTCTTGAACTTCTCCGTCAATTCTTCGATCCCCAAGGATCTAAGATTTGGTTGACCTAATAATTTTTTACAGAGCAGCTCGAGCGGCTTCCCTATGTTCTTGCCAGATTTTGTGTTGATGTAGACCACCTAAAAAGGTTTAACAGTGAAATTGAATAAAAGTTCTGTTTTTATTCGTTACAGATTTGCCGAGCAACACCATAACTAAATGTTACTCGATACAGCCTACATAACAATTTGCCTTCTAAAAGCACCTAACACTTAATATATGTACAATTTACCGAAGCAAAATTAAGGAAAGACGCGAGCTAGATAAGTCATCCACATTACCTTCTTTTCACAGAACAAACATACAAGCATTGCAATAACCAACGTAATCTAAAGCCTTTGTCTATATCATGCACTTGATAAATAAAAAACTCCTTAACTTGAAATTTACCGGTTTCTAATCATGATCTTGAGTTGGACTACTCCCCCCCCCCCCCTCCAACTAATTTGTTGATATTAATATCATTTAAAGTTAAACTGGTCTGAAAATTACCTGAAGGTTATGCTTTCGACAGAATTCAGCGATTTCCTTGTTTGCCTTCACATCTTGAGCCGCAGTGGGGTCGAATTTGTTCCCACACAAGACAATTGGAATCTTCTCACAAGCACGAACTAAATCTCTATGCCAGTTTGGCACATTCTTGTATGTGACTCTTGATGTAACATCATACATGATGATTGCACACTGGCCCTGGATATAGCAACCATCTCGAAGACCACCAAATTTTTCTTGGCCAGCAGTGTCATACACTTTAAACGGAATCGGTCCTCCATTTGTGTGGAAAACTAAAGGGTAAGCTTTCACTCCCTGTGTTGCTGAAAAACCAGTTCAGACCAGTTAGCTATCTTGTTTGAGTGAAGTTAACAAAAACAGCCTATTTTCAGTCTGACTGATTGAATACTTTTTACAACAACCTTGAATAGAAGAGAGTCAAGACCAAAACCCATTCATTCTTAAAGATTGCAAAATATTTTTTTACTTTCTCCTAAAGCTTTACACAAAATCAGGTTATGATTTCTACTCGGCCGATATCGATAGTAGCCTTCAGAAAAAACAATGCAGGTTACAGTTACAGCTAAATAAGATATCTAAAATTTAACTCAATTCAATTAATAATGTCTTAACATGGAGATTAAACAACACTGCGTCTCTGCAACGTACCAATATACCAGCACGTTTAAGTAAAGTTATAGGCAAAACAGACAATTTTCCATCCGATAGAATACTTTCTACAACGACCTTTAATAGAAGAGAGTTGTGCAGCCGCAGTACACTACACTGCTCCACACTACGCTTTACACTTTTTGTCCTTGATCGAAAGTGGCTTTGGAAAAAAATAAAAAACCTTTTTCAAGCTTGATGGCCTATCAACTACTAACTGGGGGCAACTCTAAATGAATATCAATGTATATACCGAACTATCTATAAAGACCCTCAATAACAAAGTCCACTGTATTACTTTGTAAGCAGATGCCGAAAAGCCTAGATTGGGAGTAATTGTATAGCTTTGTATTTGAATTGTATTTCAACATTTGACACCAGCACATGCACTATATATGTCAATACTTGAATCAGCGAAAAGGAGTATGTTAATCAAGCTTTACGCACCGACGTTTTAAGTTCACATAAATTAAAATGCTAAAAAAAACTTACCTGTAAGATGAGGTTTGAATGCGATTTTATTAGTCATTGACTCATTGGTCAGGAGCAAAAAAGTCAAGTGAGACAGAGTGCGCAAAAAGCTAGAGCATTCATTTGTGATGAGAAGGTCATCGAAAATTCTGTACATACATGGAAGACTTTCAGATTTTGATCTAATTTGAAGGTATTCTGGTGCCGGTGAGATGCCGAATGGCATTCGTTGCCAACAGTAACGACCCAACGATGTTTGAAATGTTGTCAAGCGACTTTACTCATCATTAAAATCTTGCCAAGGTGGGGTTTCAGACCTACTTTCAGGCTGTTTGTTTCTAGGACGGTAGTCTTTTCCCTGTGGCGTAAGGACGAGAGGCATAAGTCATCGTTATCGACATTGGCATTGTCATCAAGGACGGTGCCAAATGTCCATCGTATGCCTCTGCGCTTCCCAGTGGTCGTGGTATTCACCAATCAATCCATGGTCATGATGAATAGGAAGGGGAAAGAATGCAACCATGTTTTACTCAAGTTCTGATATTAAAGGGGTCAGTGAGAGTGTTACCACGGACTACTTTCAAAGAGGCTCCCTGTGCATACTGTTAAATGCTTTCTGACAGTCGATGAAATTGACATACGATGCGCAAGGAGTTCCATTTTTTACTTTGTTCTAAAATTTGGCGAAGTACAAAATCTGATCAATACTTGATATGCCTTTCCTAAATGCAGCCTGTTCTTGTTGTAGATCTTTTTCAAGTGTAGCTTGAAGTCTCCTTAGGATGATACTGCTGAAGATTTTTAGCGTTAAGGTGATGAGGATGATGAGGATAACTCCGCGCCAGTTATTACAATTGTTAAGGAATCCTTTTTCGGTAGTTTGATAGTGAGGTCACGATTCCATTCATTGGAACTTCCTCTTTTTGCCAGATGTTAAAAATGGTCCTAAGCAGTGACTTGTTTCTTAACTTTTAGCATCTTTGCCATAATCTTGTCCGCTCAAGGTGATTTACCATTCTTCATGACATTGATGGCATTCTTTATTTCTGCCTCTGACGGACATTCATTGTTAACTTCGAATTTTTGCTCTGCTGGATTGATCTTTGCTCTCAGTCTTAGTTTTTATCTAATCAGGACTTCTTCAAAATTTTCTTTCTATCCCTTGATCTTCTCCTTAGCTTCTCCTCGGTGATCTGCTTTCCTTCTTTGTCCTTGACTGTGGTGTCAACATCCCTATAGCCTCTCCAATCAGCTCATTTGTAATCATTTATTTTTACACAAGATCTTCATGTATTGCCGCTGTCCTGCTTCTGCAGCCTTTGCAACAAGATCTTCCACATTTTTCTTTTTTTGTCTGCGTGCTGGTACTTTATTTCTTTATCCTTTTTTTTATACTGCGTCTTCAGTTGCCTTGATCTTGTCTACATGTTGTCCTAGTTTATAACTAACCAATGATCTCCCTCACATCCTGTTGACGATGGTTTGATCGAACTGCAGTTCTTGCTGTTTTATTACCTGGGGATGTCCATGTGTACTTGTGGATTGTCTTATGTTAAAAAACATTCGCTCCGATAACCAGGTGCTTTTTGTAGCAAATATTGGCCAGCCTCTCCCCATTATTGTTCATTTCTCCCATTCCTTGTACTCCCATTGTCCTTCTTCTGTTCTCGTTGCAGCTCCCAATTTTTGCATTCAGATCACCTATGACTAGAAGCATGGTTATAGTGCAACAAAAGGGATTAATTTTCCTAGAATCACAAAACAACTTCCATCTTTGAAGGTAATTCCTATATTGCTTCTGTGTTCTCGTCCTCCATGACTTGAAGGTTAGCTCTGAAGCTTCTTTTGAAATTCGTTGGCCAAACATGAGTTTTTTGACAGTAGGCAAACAAAAAGTTTTAGCTTCTTGTGAAGAGGGTATATTTTTTGAGGCTCTTCTGGTTGGAACAATGTTCTGGTTTACTGGGGAGAAGTGTGAAAGTTAATTAGCTTTGACACGAAGTATGGCCAACATTTTGTAGTAGCCATGCAAGTGGGGAACTATAATTATCCTAACTGCTTTTTCAATATTTTATTTTTTGCAAAACTCTTTGTATAATGCAAAATGGTGGAAATGCATACAAAGTGTATTTGATTCTTCCAGGAGATATGAAAAGTTTTTCAAAACTACCATTGACCCTGGGTCAAGTCTGTAGGTAATGTAGGGATTAAGCTGAAATTTAAGTCTGGCAGCAAACAGGTCAATATCTGATGTTACCGCCAGCTGCTAAATGGCAGTACTATAAATAGATTTGTCAAGACACCATTCTGTGTAGAATTTCCCTGGTATATAGAGTATAGTTAACCGGACTCCAAGTAGGATACAACATTCCCACATTTGATGTACTAATTTATTGTTTAGACTGAAATTACAAGTATCCGTTTGATTAATGGTTGCCACAGCCGTGGTATTATCAACTATAAGCTAGATGTGTTTTGCTGACGCCTGGTCAGTAAAACACAACAGAGCAAATGAGACAGCAAGGTTTCCAAGTACTTGACATCACAGAGGGCCTCATTCTGGTTTGGGCTCCCCTTAATTGTTACAGCATCAAGACACGCTTCCCATCCAGACAAGGAGACATTAGTTGTCATGGTAATGCCAGGGTTTCCATGGCTTATAGGACTGTTTGTCTCTGAAAATAATTCAATCCACCAGTTGATGTCTGATTTTGCTTCACTGAACAGAGCCAAAGTCTGTCAAAGTCTCCTTCATTTTCTTTTAAGGCTCGATTGTATCCATCTCAAAGGCCATGTAGTGTAGGAAAAGCTGGAGTAAAATTAGAAGCGGTCATGAGTCCTAACAGCTAGCCACCAATTTTCAGGGCAAGGTTATCATAGATGTGAGACTTTAAAGCTGTCAGACTCCTGTTTGAGACGAACAAATTCGTATCATCTACGAAGATATCAAAATAAAAAATACTACAGCAGCTTTTAAAATCATTAATGTAAAGAAGATGTAGGAGAGGACCTAACACTGACCCCCTGCTGTTTCCTACTGATTACATACTGGCTTCTATTTGAAAGATAGGAAACAAACCAATCATAGGCAATTCCCTGAATACCATAGTTTTGCAATTTTTAGCAATATCTTATGATTAACAGAATCAAATGCTTTAGAAAAGTCTAGGAAAATTGCATAGGAGTAAAGCTCAACAACAACTCTCTTTATTCACCCTTAAAAATTAAAGTTTTACAAGTTGATATAAGGAAAGAACACATGGAGAGGGTACTGGCTTCCTGTAATAACCATAAGTAGTTCAAGGATCAGGAAGCCACACTTTGCAGAAACCGTTTACAATTTACACAATTTGATTGGTTTTCAGACAAAAGATAATCAAGAATCACTATTACAAATATGCACAAACACACTTACACAGGAGTCTTTTCCACATACATTTGTCGGTTGAGCCGCTTCCATTTTCAGTTAGTTTGTCACTGTAGGCTGGTTGTAGGTATTTCTCCGTTTTGTCTTTCTGCTGTCCGTCGCTGTGCTTGTTCAGCCAGCAGTTTTCGATTCGACAACTTTTGCGAGTTTTTCTCAAACTTTTGTATCAGTCTTCTTGGTTTTATTCATTGACTGTACGATCTCGCCGAGCAAGGCATCTTCCGGTCGTTATCTTGGATTTTCGTACTTGTTTATGTCCAAAAGCACGTCAACTTCATAGTCTGTGGAATTGCTTAAGGTTTCACCATATGCCTTTTGACTTTGTTCGGTAGTTCTGCCTATTTGGTATTCTGCGTTTCTTCTAAAGCTACCGAGCAATTCATTTATTGCTCCCATTTTAAAATTCATTACAATGAAATGAGTCACGAGCCCTGCATCCTCACACCTTGCCTTCAAGCTGGTCTCGCTTTCTGTTACACGTGGTTTCGTAATAAGTTTCTTCGTCGACAACTGCTTGATCTCCAAGAAGAACCTCAACTGAATGCTCTAGTTTCGCGTGCTCTTTCTCGACTAACAACTAAGCTATTAATATTCAAAAGTGTAAAATCAGATGAAACAAATTACTAAACCATTTTATGTCGTTTAGGGCACTTGTAAAAAATGAGCCGCTGCAACTTACCGACATACTTGTTTTCGAAATCCCCAGTGAGGAGATATTTTCCATAGGTAGTTTTTCCAGTACCACCATCCCCAACAAGGATAAGCTAGAAATGAACAATGGTCAATCGGAATTATAATCAAGGAAACCAAGTTTTTACAAAATAAGAGTGTTCTGTGAAAGCTCTTTTTACCAAAAAATTGACTAACTTTGAAACCTGCCAAAAAACAAAACTAGCACGCTCAAAATGAAACAGGACACAAAACCCAACTACTCTTCCTAACAAAAAACGTTTGGGGATTATTTAACAGCCGATGAAAACGGATTTCAAGTTCTACCTCGCAACAAGCCTCGTTTACACGCACACGTTACGTGTGCTCGGTTGTACTGTGACATCATCTGATTCCCTTTGTCAAATGAAGTAACAATAAGTTGTTCTTGGTGAGAATCTAGATATTCAAAGGTTTGGCGCTCTTGGACGACAAAGGAAGAGTGAAAGCGGGGAGCTTCACCATTACGTGATAGTAATACTCTCACACAAGTTCATAACGGCTCGGTTCCGTAATATTGTGATCGTGAATTCAGTGATGTGGTGACCAATGCGAACCATAAATGCGCAAACAAACGCTCGCGAAAGCCATTTTCTAGCAAACTGATATTCGACAATTTCAGAAAAGCCGAATGTATTCATAAGCACCATAGGAAGAAAATAAATTCTGTAGTTTTGGTGAAACGATGAAGAGAAGAACGATTAATGTAGAAAAAATCGACGATCGAAGCACATTCTGTAAGCTATAAGATGCATGAACAGCCTTTCTGCATATTTTAGAGTCATATAGAGATTAAAATACAGTGAATCCATAGTTTTCAATTTTGGCAATGGGAGTAGTACAGAGAGGCTGGAGTGAAAAATGTCGAACGTACTTCAATAATCTGTGATTACTTCTATCATTATTTATTCTAGAAAACACTTTTGAGAAACAGTTAAATGAAGCTCTGTGTTAATCACCTTAAAAGATTTCTCACAACTTTGCTGACAGAATCAAGGTTTATTTTTTGTCTGGCTTTTGTGGTTGCTCGGAACAAATGTTGTTTCTTTACTTCTTTATATACATCTGCCTCTGTTTCGAGAGTTTATTGCGGCTGAACACCATGTTTTCAAACTTTAGCTGACACAGTTATGTTGAGACAACCAAAAACAAGCAGACACAGGCGAAGAAGAAGTACACGGCAAAAAGAGATTCGGATGTTGTTTCTGGCAAAACTGAACATAAGAAAACTTTAATTTCTTCACAGGTAAAACTGGTTTTTGAAAATAAACGCACAACGATTCAAGATCATTGTTATTTTAGCCCACAACCAAATGAAAACAGTCTTTCCTAATCAGTAGTTGTTGTGTCAGTGGAGCCTAATCGAACTTAATCAACTAGATGTAGCTGTTTTAAATAGAGCCATCTCGTTTGAAAAAGTTGCTTTAAAACTGATTTTCCTTTATTTCATGTTTTGATTGATTGCTATAAAACATTAATAACTTAGAGTAAAAAGAAACGAAACTAATCTAAACAATTAATTGTGATTAGATTTGGTAACAGGACAAAGCAACATAAAGTTTGTAGTTATGCATATAAAGTATGGATGAACTATTTATTATTATTTTTATTATTAATTGTTCTGGTGTTCTGTGTAGCTAGTAAAGTACCTCAATCTCTTGTTAAACAACTTCGTCTGTCACGCAATTTCAACTTTTTTTTTGAGCCATATAAGTTCAAACCCATGGTTTTTACTCCACGTACGTACACGTGCTCACTGTCATTTTGGCGCGAAAAAATCTTTAACCTCGTTTCCGTTTACCTGCGAGCGAGGCTGACAACCTTATTTAAGCTGGTCAGCGGCAAGTTCCTTTGCATCACTAGTTGATTTTTGATGGACATGTTTGTAGTTTTGTGAATTCGTTTTACTTCGAACAGTTTTAAAACATATTTTCAACGAATTCATTTCAAACCAAAATTACAACTATCTGCAGGTATAAAGTGCAATGTTTAAGTTAAATCAATTTACAGAGAACAGTTTTCGAAAGCTATCACTTCAAACGGTTTTTACTTCGTGTAGAGGACACAGAAATTTAAACCAATCGGAAGAAAGATAAAGTTTACCCCAGCCTTACATTAACCAATCACAAACCTTGTTTAATTCTATGTCCTCTATACGAATTAGGAGCGCTTCAAACCCATTTCATACCACCTAATCAGACTGTTAGTCATACATAGATGTGATATTTTGGTACTATAATTTTAGTTTGCAGTGATTCTGTGTGTCAAATGTCATGGTACTGTTGTTTCAGATTTTCAATGGGCCAGTCATGCCGAAGGAGATTCAATATATCAGTAATTTCCAGGATCAAACAGAAATGGGTTTGCGGAGAAAATCAAGATTGTTCTGGTTGTTGTTTGTCAAGAAGTGTTTGCATACTTGCTGCATATCTGACTGCAAAGCACTCTTTAACTTATCTTAAGAAGCTATGCAAGTAAGTGGTCCGGTGCCAAATTGTGTGACCATTCTTGTTACTTCAATGGAAAAAGTTTTATTTGACACGACGTACCTCTTAAAGTGAAGATGGATAGCCATGTTTGACCAGGCAGCATAGTCTTTAACAGTTGATTCTTCGAATTCAAGCCTACATCTTTCTTCATTGGCTTGTTTGGTGTATGACTACGATCTCTGCACAAGATTCAAGGATGACAATCATTCCCTAGACAAGTTGATTTAATTGTTTATTTGGTGTAATCTTTCTGCACTAGACGATGAGGTAAGATCATTTAATTCGTTAGATTGTAAGTGTAGTCGCAAACTTTATCTGGTTAACTACACAATAATTTTCTAAATAGCCTTACAAATTATGGTAGCATTATAAGTTTATAATAATTCATGTGAAGTAAGGTTATTGAGAGAACTGAGCTTTCTAAATCAAAACCGGACTGCATCAACAAAACAACAATATCTTTATTTGTACTCAGTGCTCTAGAATTTTACATTTCTACTACATTCTTTTTTTAAATTAGATCTTTTTTTATAAAAACATCAGCCTGAAAATTGACCAAAATGAATTAGAAAATCCCCAGACTGCTCTATTTTGTTATATTAAAGCACAAAATCATGGACTCATTCCATTTCTGTATAGCTTTATGCTTGTTGAATGTTAACGCTTGAGAAAAAAGAAATAGTGTGCATGTATGCTCTTTTGTAAATGAAGCTCAGTATATTTTCTCGAGCCTTGTCCTTAAAAAGTTTTTTTCTTACCATAAAGCACGAACACCAAAAATGTTGGTATCAATCAAAAATAATTTAAGAGCAGATGTCCTTAATTATTTAGCATCGAGTTCCAGTTTGAAAATTTCATTTTCCTCAACTTTATCCAAAAGACCCCTATGGTGAACTATTTTCAAAAATAACATTAAAAGTTTTGGGCAATTTTTATTTTGCGAGAAAACAAGCAAAGTTGAAATCACCTGTCTGAGCCCAAAATTCGTTGTTTACTGTAAATGTATAGAAAACATGGTGTTTCAACACGCTCGTGCTCAAAAATGGTAAATCGCTTAGAGTTGACAGTATGTTGTCAAACAGCATTTATTCTCTCTGAAAAAGTAAATTTATTTTGATAGTTTGTTTGTTTTGTTTGGAAATTTAGCCGTCTTGCACTGCCACTTGACCAAACCACTAAGCACATGATAAATTCGACCAATTTTCAAAATACAAAATCTCCCATGGTATGTTGTTTTGTTTAACATTATTTAAAGCTTAATAGCATATATTTCTTGTGTTAAAATTTCTAGCGTGGCCCACAAATACCCACTTGCTGCGAGCTCAAAATGTTAGGACCATTTCTCCACTCAAAAAATGGCAGAAACAGTGAGTTTTCAGAATGTCACATGCTACTTGCTCAATTCTCAGAATATATAACAATTTTTACAATGATACGATATTCATCCTTTTTTATTGTACTTTGGCTTAAGATTTCAAAAGTCTAAGTCTGCAAGCTTAATGATAGTGCTTGGTCAGTAACAAGCTGCGAGCATGATCTGACGAAAAAAAGAAAACAAGTTTTTTATTAATGATTAACTCCTGTCCAGATTTCTGCTTTGTAAACATTGTCAGATTCACGTTTATATTTACTGTTAAATCTGCAAAATAAAGCAATGAATAAGCTCAGTCAATATCCATTATTTACATGAATACAAAATCTTTTACTCTCTGAAAAGACATGGTGAAATTTTGCGATGTTATAGTGCTTGTAAAGCTTGAAATCCATCATATATTAAGCAAGTTTGGCACAACGTAATCACAGCTTGAATCAATAAATTTTGTTAAAGTAAACAATTTAAGTAAGGCTGAAACTCATACTTTATAACCATCAGTTTTTGAAAACTGCGAAAGCGGCCATGCTTTTTGGTTTAGCTTAACGTTTTTAAGGAAATAGCACTGTGTTTACACTTGCTGACTTGCAATCCTCAGCAGAACCTTTGTGAGCCCTAACAAGCT
>JAOBRD020052814.1:0-10522 GCA_027575215.2 Hydrozoanthus sils
TATTACGCTTGGAGCCATTATTACGCTTGGAGCCACCCTTATTACGCTTGGAGCCAGTTATTACGCTTGGGGCCTCTGCAGGGACCCTCAGATTTCGAGAGATTTGTACCTTCTTCTTCTGCATAATGTCACACAATTCTTGAGCTGCCATGTTTACACAGCGATTAAAAGAGCTTCAAAACTATGGCGGGCACTTTGTGCCAAAAATAACAATCGCTAGCACTAACCTCCAATCGCTAGTGCCTACATGACAATCGCTATCGATAAAATAACAATCGCTATCGATAGAAAAGCAATCGCTATCGCTATTTTGCAATCGCCAGTGCTAAAACAACAATCGTTAGTGCTAAATTGATTTCGCTAGTGATAAAACAACAATCACTAGTGCTAAATTGAAATTGCTAGTGATAAATAACATTCGCTATCGATCAAAAAGCATTTTCTAGCGCTATTTTGCAACTGCTATCGCTATTTTGCAATCGCTAGAACTAAAATGACAACCGCTAGCGATACAAAAGCAATCGCTAACGATGAAAGAATAATCGCTATGGCTAGTTTGCAATCGCTATCGCTAGTCCCAGACCTCTCACCAGTCCGGCGCCTGCGAGTTTCTGGTATGAAGAATCTCTTGTGTCAAAATGGAGGAAAATTTTTCGATGCGATCGATTCAATTTTTCGTCAGTGTGCAATATTTGAAGACACTCAGGACCCTGGAATTATTTAACGTGAGGTGAATAGAGTGATTCCCACGGTGTTGACTTGTACCTTCAACCACACGAATTCGTTCTAAACTGAATAGATATTTCATTAAGTTTCCAGCAGCACAAAGAGAATTTTGGCAATCATCAATGTTTTCTGGCAGGGTTGAGGAGGTTAGATATTCCTCAAAAGGAAGTAAGACGGTCTAAAATCGTGTTAACTTTATTAAATGCAGCAATTTGCCTAAAACTCAAGGGAAATTTGACCTCCAGTATATGTATGCCCCTACCCACCCGCCAAAAATAAGTGCTATTTATGTTGGTTAATGGCTTCGGAAAATGTTCTTCTTGAAAATGATCAGAACTGATTCCATAACTGTAAAGCTGCTGCTTGTGTGTAAGCTAACACCCGTATGTTACCATTGAGATCACAGTGTTTATGTACAGCACTGAATCTGCTCAATGGCATTTTTATAATCTATGATATAAGAGTCCAGACAACAGTTGGATTTTTGGATTTGATCTGTTAGATCTTGCTTGTATTTGGAAGTTAATAAAGAATGTTGAAGAATGATTGAGTTCCAAAATTTACATATACAGCTGTTTCTTCAAATAGATTCAATGAGACTTCAAAAAGTAAAAAGTTTCATTAGTAAAATTGAGAGGAAAATATTGTGTTTTATTCCTATGTTGCTACATAGACTGTTAACCTTTTTAACCCCAGCCAGTTTACCAACATCTAACTTCTCTTTACATTACTTATACAAAATAGGTAATTTTGTAATGAGAAAATTGAATTTTACTTATCAAACAGCTGAAACTATGGAAGATGAAAGAGAAGGCATGGCTACAAACTTTTGCTGTTCTTAGAAACTGTAAGCATTGTCAAACATATCGCAGCAAGGCAATTCTTTTTAAGTCTTGAAAGTAGATTGTCCAGTACTTTTGTTCGGAAATATCGTCGGTGAGTTTTATTTGAGTAACTCCATTCAGGACTCTAACTTGTACAGTTGTTTAGACTATTCACCACACGTGAAATAATTCCAGGGTCCCGAATCTCTTCAAATATTGCACACTGAGTCACTGAGTGACGAAGAACTGAATCGACCGAATCGAAAAACGAATCTCCCAAATTTTCCGCCATTTTGACACAAACCGAGATTTTTCATACCCAACTCGCAGGCGCCCGGACTGGTGAGAGGTCTAGGACTGGCGATAGCGATTGCAAAGTAGCCATAGCGATTATCCTTTCATCGCTAGCGATTGCTTTTTTATCGATAGCGGTTGTCATTTTAGTACTAGCGATTGCAAAATAGCGATAGCGGTTGAAGAATAGCGATAGCAAATTCTATTTCATTGATAGCGAATGTTATTTATCACTAGCGATTTCAATTTAGCATTAGCGATTGTTATTTTATCACTAGCGATATCAATTTAGCACTAACGATTCTTATTTTAGCACTAGCGATTGCTTTTCTATCGATAGCGATTGTCATATTGGCACTAGCGATTGGAGGTTAGCACTAATGATTGTTATTTTTGGCACAAAATTCACGTCGAGAACTCTCAGCGGGACACTAGGAATTTGCCATCAATAGAATTTTCACACAATAAACTAGAAGAGTTTTACTTTCCGTCGATCTAAATTACGGTTATTAATTTTGTATATCAGTGGAGATTCGTGCGAGTGGAAAAGACCTCCAAAAGTGCATTCTTTCGAACCACTGTGATTGGGGTATATCAAACAAGTCAAAATAATATTATTGAGTGCATCACTTTCGATCAAACAACGTTTTTTCGAAAGATGAATAGATCTTTTTCAGCATACGTAATTCTCATTTTAAAAAATTTTCGATCTGGTTGACCCGTTCGAGCAAATTCAAAATTGACCATTTTCAATCCCAAACCGGCGGCGGCGGCTGCGGTCAGGAGCCAAAATGGCGAATTCAAACTTCCCTCGATTTTGAAAAAAACAAAGCGCTGCCAAACTTTTTAGTATAATTTTCGAAAATAACTTACCATAGGGTCATTTGGGAGAAATATGAAAAAATCCGAAATTTCGCGAGACCAGGCCGAACTTCGGTTTTTACTGACATTGACTCTTAACACCTTACTATACGCAGATGATATAGTTCTGATTTCAAAGAACGCCAGCGGCTTACAAACATTGAATAATCTAGAAAGTTACTGCACGGACAATAATTTAACAGTAAACATCGACAAGACTAAAGTGTTAATTTTCAATAATAATGGAAGAGAATGAACAATTACAAATTTCATTATTCAACGACCCAGCTAGAAAATGTTCCCTTTTACAAATACCTAGCTAAGGCCTAGTGTTTAATGCTTTTGGACTTTTAACTTAATGCAAAATAGGAGCTGAAGAAATTAGTCTCAGAGCATTATCTTAGCTTAAAGCGAGATTGGGTTCACATTTTAGAACTAAACCAAAAATTATAATTAGGCTGTTTGACTCATTGATAAAACCAATTCTGCTTTATGGCAGTGAGGTGTGGGGTGTTGATTGCAAAAGAAACGACAAGGCGATACAATAGAATTGGTGCATACAAACTTTTGCAAAATGCTACTTGGCACATCTAAAACAAAGTTCCTCTTTATCATGAAGCTGTTTTTAGAAGTGTAAAATATTGAACTAAAATAATATTAAGTAAGTTAGCACCTGAATTGGCATGCCAAGTGTATATGCCGAAAACATGAAAACAAACAAGCCGCAAATCTGGAATAACAAAATGAAAACAATAATTGAACAACTAGGTTACGGATACTTATGGATCGAACAGGATTGCGCAAACTCTTACACAAGTTTAAGATTTCTATACGATTTTAAGCAGCGGCTGAAAGATATTGAAATGCAGCGGTGGTTAAGCGAGATATTTCTCGATCAGAGAAAAAATATCAATCAAAGCAACAAGCTTAGAGTTTATCGAACATTTTAAAAGACGAAATATGAATATGAAGACTATTTAGACGAAATTGCCAATGTTAAACATCGAACCAACTTTACAAAACTAAGAATTAGTAATCATCCTTAGAAATGGAAAAGGCTTCCGCCTCTACTAAACCAGTTTTCTATCTTTTCAGTTTTAACTAACCCAGAGAGCTTACCTCTGCACTACACGAAATTTTCATGAGAATAGCTAATTAGAAAAAAAATCGCATGGTCCGTGTATGTGCTATATTCGACATCAATGCAATTTGCATAACTGTAGTTTCAAATATTTGTTAATTTGTTAAATGCCAAACTGCAAAGTTTCCATTCAGTGATGTACTGTAATGTTGCAGACTTTGTCCATGAAATTTTTTACATAGCGAGATGTTAATAGCGAATATTGTCACAAAACATAGTTGATATAGCTGACTGGTTGTGAAACCGTTCTCACTAACACCTGAAAAAAAGAATGTGCACCCTCACGGTTTGTTCAACCTATAACAAAGCATCTTCATCCATTCTTTGTATTTTTCTTTGAAGTTTGCCGGCTTTCATAACCAGTCGACTATATTAACTATGCAGAAAATAAGAACATTTTGAGGCTGAAATTGTGCTTAAGGTTGTATTACGGGGCTGCTTAAAATAGGAGGTTGGGGTGTGGTCGGATGGGGGTATTAAAAAGTCTATTTTCTCCAGAATTAAAAGATGGGTACGGCATGGACGTATGATAACATGTAACAGCCCATCACGTGGCCATGCCCGCCAAATCTGGTTTCATTCCTGAATGGCAGTTTTGCAGGCAAATCTTTAATTTTTTTAATTTTTTGGCATTGTTGGCCATATGCTTTGGTGCCTGAGTTCATCATCAAGGGCTAAGAAGGCTTAAACCTTGCCAATATCGAAGAATTGATTGTTGGCACTGTGAACGTGGCAAATTTTTTGGCACGCTCCAATCGACTGAAGCAAAGTTGGCAGAAGAAGTGGAGCTGTTAAGGCCTGGATTCACGGCGTATTTCAAAAATATTTATATACTCTGCTGATTTGCTTTCTAAAACTTTAGTTGTTGAAGGAAGATTAAAAGGAGCAAAACGCTCTCTGAGAGCTGGATTTAATGGTAAATTTTTGTTTTGATTTTTTAAATTTTTGGGCCCAATCAACATTTGAGGAGGTACCATAATTGATGCTATTGACCAAAGTTCGGTTCATTTGGTGTTTTCTTCTCTGTTTTTCTATGTGTCGCAAATAGTTTAGAGTGAATACTTGTGAGAATAAAGCATAAAGTGACCTTAGAGTTTTTCTATTGGCACTATTCAAATTTTGATCTTTTTTGACCTAAGCATATGTCTCACGGAAATAATCCTCGCACCCTGAGCTTTTGAAACAACAGCTTATCCTAGGTTTGAAAATTCTGGCAGCTATAACAGCAATGCAATGAACTAGAATTAAGTGGTTATGTTGTGTGGATTTTATGTAGCATGCAAATCTTGAGCTATTTCATGATTCTAGTTCATTGCATAGATCAATGTATAGACAACCTGCAAACATACTTTCTGGTATTCAAAGTTTAATGTAACAGCTCAATTACTACTCCCGTGGAGGCACTTTTTTCAGTAGTCACTTTATAAAAGCTGGTTCTGTTACCATGGCATCAGTAGATCCAAACATTGTGTTGGTAATGATTTGCACCAGGTAGTTGGAATATGGTATCTTCAAAAGTTAGCTTTAGGCGAAATTTGTATTTTGTTTTATAAACATATAATCGGAATAACTTCGCAAAATAACAAAAAAAACCCTTTTCACTCATTTTGAGATCATTAAGCTAACAGAAATTCAAATGAATAATAACTTCACAAAAAAAACTACAGTAGTAATTCTAAACAACACGTTGTCACGTAAATGTATATGTACATTTCACCTGTTTGTCCCCCCCCCCTCCCCCCCTCCACAGGCTTACCACCCAGAAGTGCTTGTTCATTAATTTCTGTTAACTGAAATACACTGGCGAATAAAAAATATTGCTTTAATATAGTGTTGTCAATCTTAGAGGGGGTTTTAAGGGAAAGAAAAGAAGGAGCGAAACGGAGAAAGAAAAAACGGGGAAAAGAGAGGAGGGCCTGGGAGAGAGAGAGGAGAGAAAGAGAGAGAAAAAAAAAGGTAAGCAAGTTGACAGCGCGAATTGTCTGTCTGGTTTAGGAAATAAAAGTAGACAATTTTGATATGTTTGACATGTAGCAGAAAACATTTGAAAAAGGTGATTGTGATATCGGGATCAGTCGTTTGTTGTAGCACGTTTTCGAACGTTTTCCTACTGGTGGAAAATTGCATTTTTGAGCATTTCTTCAAACCAAAACTGTGGACGCAGGGTTACCCAACTAAATTGCCGTCGTCTAAGTTGAAATTGAGCTCTTTTGAGAAGACCGAGCTCTTCTTGGAGTTTCATGTATTTAGAAGCTGTTACGCTACCAAGAGTTTTGAAATTGTAGTAATTAAAATTCTGTTGGACATGATCAGAACTTAAATAATTTTGAGAATAGCAACGAGAGCACGTAGTTAAAGCATATTTCTTCACACATGGTAACTGAATGTAATAGGAGTTCACTTTGTAATAATTTTCTATCTGTCATCGGTGTACGATTAGTCACTGTTTAACTTGGTCGTGCGACCTCAGTACAGTGTGGAGTTAGCAGCCTTTAAAACTTAAAAACCACAAAACACCGGTGTTAAGCTTCTAGTGCGACCACAACCAATAGGGTCGAGGTCAAGCTCGACTTGCCCAGTGTGACATTTTTATGTAAACACAGGGCAAAGTTGTCCCGGTTCAAAGGTCATCTATATATAAACTGCAGGAGGTCGAGCCTTGGATCATAGGTATTGGTAGGTACAACCTTTTATAGCTATCCCTTCGTCCCGGGACCAAGCTTTCCTCATACAAATAGGGCCTAAGAGCCATGAAAACAAGAAGACGTACATTGTGGCGTCTCTTAGGTCAAAATAAATGGCGCGCTGTAATTAACCACGTCCTTCTATTAAACAAATGAATGACTCCATACGGATTCTACCAAATTATGCCAACAAACAACTGGTAAATTTACCAACAAAATGTAAAATAGAGCGATGAAAATCTTTTTTCTGTGTATATCTCTTGGTCTCTTGCTATTAAAGCTGGTTAAATTGTCCTACAAACTTGCCACAAGGCCTCGCTAACATGATATGTATACTAATACCCTAGGGGTATCAGTTTGCTCAAACCCGGCGGCGATTTCAATCTTCTACCGTCACGAGGCTAGCCATTTTTGCATAGGGACTGTTGTAATGAACAATAGCTTTTTGTAATGAATGCTCCACGAGAAGACATAAAAATCCTATTTGTCAACAAACATTTTCTTTACGTTTTTACAGTAGTAATAAGCAGACAATGGACACATGAAAAGTTTTGTTTCAAAAGAAAACGATAATCTCAACGTTACAAATCAGCCATTGTAAAATCAAAATATTGAAATATTTTATTGTTTATAAGGGTACTACTTTATATAACTTTAAGCATTAATGCTTTAATTTCTAGTCTCCTCGCCACTCGATGTTTATTAGTTATTACTTACGAGTACTTTTATCATATACTGAAAGATAATAGTTTTATTAAAGGAGTGGTGAAGTAAATATTATTATTTTATATCATTTTTCAGTGTTACTTCTAAGGGTTAATTGTGATCTTGAGAAGCAAACTTCAGCTTGTCTTGTATTTAACTTTTTATTTTTTTCTGCTCTGTCGGATTGGAACATTTTGAAGCTATCGTACTTCCTGAACAATAGAGCACACATTCGTGTGATCCGCAACCGAGGCCCTTGCCTCGATCCCTGGCCGTTTCAAGCGGCTGAATATTTGAACGACCTTCTTTCGCCACACCGTCGGCGGACAGCGACGTCAATTTCGTCAAACCGTTCAACCGACAACTATCCGTGTAGGGGACTAGAAAGAACCCACACGCGTAGAGCCAGTGCAGTGTCAATAAAAACGTTCTATTATTACAGTGGAATCCCGGCATAACGAGCCCCGCAGTAACGAAACCCCGTTTCAGCGCTTGTTGGAGTGCGAGCGCACCCATCGCACCCCATCTCCATACGGTCCTATAGTTTACAATTATTAGGGAACTTAAGCAATGAGAACGGCAACACCGACAACAACGACAGAAAATAATAGTGAATACAATAGCTGAACGTTGGAATGTAGCGTGTTGGCGACCTGCACGCCTTCGTCTTGAAATTACAACCGTCTCGCCACGATTGAATTCGTAGTGGAAGCAGTCTACCTCTGGAGTCAACTACAGAAGAAAAAAAAACATAAAGGTCACTTCCTGAATTATGGTAAATAGTAGCGAAATATCACGATCATTGTATGCATGGTCTGAAAGAAAGAATTATGAACAAACAATCGAGTTCACGCGCCATAACTACAAAAGCGTATTCAATCGCAGTACCTGAGAAACTTGTAAAACTTACCTCTTCAGCTAACCTTTGGAGTCAACTACCGAAGAAAACAAAAACATACAGGTCACTTCCTGAATTATGATAAATAGTAGCGAAATATCACGATCATTGAATATTTTGAACTACAAAAGCGAATTCAGTCGATACATGCATGAAAATTACCTCTTCAAATAAAAACCTCTTTCGATTCCATCTAAGTGCTGTAGAAAATCGTTGAAAATCTAAGAAGTGTATTGGCATTATAAACTAGCTGCAAAACTTTCTCGCCGACGCGACTCCACACCAACTGATCGTGGCCCATGTTTGTTTGTTTCAGTTAATATCGAATATGAATACATTTGAAGTAGACTAGAACTTAGTCTCCCATAGCGGGGCATTGCCCCTTTAATTTTGCAGAAACGGCGCTTTTCAAGTTGTAACCATTTTTCGTTAGGTGTGGCCTGAGCCTGTGGAAGTAACAACATTTGAAAAACTAGACGTAAAGGCGTTCACTGGGCTACCTATTTGTCACTTAAGTAGCTTTTCGGATACATCAATGTGATTATTTTCATAGTATTTCACTGCAGCTGTCTCGATTCATCAGATGCCACTTTTTGATTCATTAATATTGTCAGCTAGTGAGACACGCAAATGCTATCCCGAGTTCGATTCTCGCCCGGCACTGTATGTTTTTTTTTTCTTTGCCCGCTAAATAAAATCTTATCAAACAAAGAGAATTATCTTTTAAAGTGATTACAATGTTAATTAAATCGAGGCCTTAGAGCTTTTTACTCGGGCGAAAGAGCTTGGCGACGGCACCAGGCATCAAGAGCCGTGGCATAGCGGCTAGTTCGTCTGCTTTACAAGCACAAGGTCCGGGGTTCAAGACCGCAGTGTACGCGTCTAATTTTTTTTTTCGTTTCCCTTGAAACAATCAAAGTTTTTTTTTCTGTTTTCTTTTTTCGTTTCAAGAAAAAAAGCCCCTAATTTTAGCAGAAATAAGAAATGTTATAACCATATAAACACGATATCAACAATCTTGTATCAAAGTAAAAGTTGGCGATATTCTTGCATGAGCGACGATATGGCTGGTTCATTTTACCAACTCGAACAGATAATTCGACAATAATCTGGACAAAAGAATCGCAAAACTTCAACGAAGCCTAGAACTCGAACAGGTAATTTGACAATAATCCAAAACAACTCCAGAACTCAATTACGAAGCCTAGCTAGAAGAAGCGGGAGCATTAGCGCCTCCCAAAAGTTGACATCTAAATTCGGCAATTAAAACACTTGAAAAATGCAATGTAAATTAAGATGATATGATGCAAAAATAAAATATACTTTCTCTTGATCTTTCAATTCAGCAACAAAAAATTCCTGCATCAGCATCAAAAATGAAATGGCGGGTTCATTTCTGTATTGATCTGTAACCTCGGTCAAGTCTGCATCTAGAATGTTTTTGTTTTAGTCAAGTTTGTTGTTCAAAGTGGTTTTGACGAGCTGTAGTTCATTTATTTGCACACTGGCAAGCGTATCTACTATAGTGTATCTTGTACGAAACGAAGTTAACGAAATCGAACATCATTTTACTGATCTAGGATTATTGCCAGTTCTGAAAATAAACTCAGCGGATTCATGCTCTATGTTATTGTAACACGAAGTGATCAATATTCAAAGCCAGTATTTCGGTTACGGTCGAGTGAGGACATTGTGTTACTGGCTTGGTCGAGTGCATCAGTCTCAAACATGGATTTGTACCCTTCTTTAAAACTGTTATTGCTACTTGCAGGTAAGGTGTTGCAACGTAAAAAACAAAGCACTAAAGGGATTTTATTTTAAACGGACATTTTTAAGGAGATCACTGAACGAATTGCTGCATTGCAGTACAATGTTATGTAGTACATTGCATTCTTCAAATGTGCCTCGTCATTGCAGAACGAGATCATATACAAGAAAGCTTGGTCGATAGGGCTGACATTCCCTAGCTAAGTTTCTAAATAGCCTAATTTTGATTTTAGTCAGTCGTTTTTTTCCCCTTTCAAGATAGCCAAGTAAAGCCGTACTAGAATGAGCAACAGAACTCATCGATACCAGTCGCTGGGATAGCGCTGCACTCAATATTTCTATTTCTTGTAAGAACCACAAAACGTGTGAATCTCATGGGTTCGTAAGAGTAGTTCCCGAGCCTCAATTAATTCCTATTGCGATATTTGATTTATTCTTAGGTTTCAGCCCAAATAATGTTAACTATAAAACGATCCATTGTTAGACTGGGATTTATGAAGAAACAGCGATTGGGTTAAACGTCAACAGCAAGTTCTTGAGTATTTTATTTATGGTATATAGTTTTTAAAAAAACTATTGAGTGCGTCGGCGAGTAGTATAAACTTGAAGTATATATGATAAA
>JAOBRD020052924.1:0-10521 GCA_027575215.2 Hydrozoanthus sils
GCCATACCAGTCTTCATCAGGTACAAGATGAAGACTGGTATGGCCAGTCGAATTATTGTACAAAATATAATTCAAAAAAGTCGTATTGGCCTTGTATTCTAATTCTATGTTTCAATTTGTTCAAGCCAATTTGATCATCTATTGATCCGACTACGGCAGAAACTTTGTAAACGGTTGCCTGCATTTTATTTTACTTCTGAGTTTAAAGAGTCTGTATCCAAACTGAACGGTGTAGTTTGGTTTGGACTACCAAATGCCACCGATTTATAGCAACCTGTTGATGCTGTTCAATACCACAGTGTCATTTTAAAAATGAAAATTCCATGTCACTGATATTCCTGAAACTAAGAATATTCGTATGCCGAAAATCGGCCAAATACTAAGAATATCCCGTCTTGGTCCTAAAACAGTAAATTTTTCTTGTGAAAAATTTAAGGGTGTATTATATTTCATTTTGATATTTTTTGAAAGGCTGAACTAAAAAATGACTTGGAGTGGCTAAGCATTCAGCAAGAGCAACTGGATGAAGCCAGTTCAGAAATCGAGCCTCTTACAGTATTGGTGATGGGTTCCTGGGGTGCCCTGGAGAAGATTAAAGGGCATCAAGATGATGCGAGAGAGTACACACAAAGGAAGGATGAGCTGAACAAAAAGTTGTTGATTTTGAAAATTCAAGTTGTGTGTGTTAAGCTGGCCCACATCAGCTTGGTCATAAACGAGTTACAGGTAACAAAGGTAGAGTTTTGATGATAATGAAAATATATGAAAGTTATAAGAATGTTAACTATATAGTGATGATAATGATGCATTATAAAAAGAACTGTTTGGGGGTTACCTTGGCCTGTACTTGGGCCGGCCCTATGTAGTAAATATATGGGAGCACCCCCTTCATTTGCCAATTCATCTAGGTGGTGGAAGCAAAAACTTTTTTTGGGGGGGAAACAATGAAAGTTGAAATAGTTTGTTTTAAAATCTGTAATTCCTATTCAAAAGTTGCTGTTATTAGCCAGAAAATTATCAAGGGGCACTGCCTCCCCTGGTTCCGCTGTCCATGCAGTTCATGTTGACAGCAGAAGAGACTAGCTGCAACTACCTCTAAACAAATTTTTAAATACATTCAAACCATGCGCAGTGGTAGCCAGTTGGACTCATAATCCTAGGGAACTTGCAAGTTTGATCCCCGGTCAGACCACTGTTTTGTGTCCTTAAACAAGGTTCTTTACCCAACTTGTTCCAGTCGACTCAGCTGTACAAATGAGTACCAGTTCTGCTGGGGGCTAACCTGCGATGGGTTAGTGTCCTGTCCAGGGGGAGTCAAAGGCTCTCATCTGCTTAACACTACAGAAACCAGAGATAAGTCACTTCTAGGCTTGTGAAAATATTTAGCTTTGTATTTTGTTTCAGCTCTCAGCATTGAGTTCAATACCTTGGTTTCAAAGACTCGGCCCCCAACTCAACAATGTCTGTTGTTGTTAATTTTGCAACGCATGTACCCTCATCAACCACTGACAATCAACAGATAGAAATTTTTAAGCAAATTAACTGGATCAGATGAATGAGCTTGATAGCTTTGAAGCTGAGACACTAGGCAATCCTATCTGTAGCAAGGACAGTGTTCGGCATTAGATATTGGGGTAGTGTATTTTATATGAAATGTTACGTGTAACCGGAGTGTATCTTGATCCAAGTGAATGTAGGAACAGCTTTATTAATTGTATTTGTAGCTGCAAAATTGTCAGTCAATGATTTGTGCATTTGAAAAACTTTTTAAGTGGTCACAAATGAAGTAGTTATGTATAGTTAATGGCCATGAAGTTATAATATTTAATCTCTTCAAGAAAAATTGCATCTTTCCTCTCCATAATATGCCATTATGCAGACAGGTTTCAAATTTTAAAATTTTCTTTAAAATCTTCACAGCCTATGGCCCCTTATTTCTCCAGGGCCTATTGCCCCGCGTTTGTTTTTTTTGCACCTTATTTGCACAGATGCCTTTTTTACAGCAGTCATCTACTTCAAAACATCGTGAAAGTCCTGAGCTTATAAGCACCTTTTCATTTACTGACAAACTACATTTCTATAACTTCATATCATTGGAAGAGAATATTTTCACTTTTAAAATTTGATTGTCTTTTTAAATCTCAACATATTTTTCCATTACTGCAGGAACTCACGAGCAATGACTCAAGAATACAAACTGCCACTGAATTGTGTTTTGGTGGCTATGAAGACTGGATTGAAAATAACCCGCAAATTTTCCAGTTGCAATCTAAGATGCTTGAGATTGAAGCAGATAAAGTCAGGTTAAGTAAAGCCCTTGTTGATTAGTTGTTATTTCGGTTAACTATTTGTATGAAAAATGGCCTTGGCTCAGTCAATAAGAACTGTGACTGCCAAAAGTGAGGACCCAGGTTTGATCCCAGGCCTTCTCAAGGATTGAACTTTTTGTGTGGCCTTCTTTTGCCACACTGTGCGTAGACATGCAGGGACATTAATGCCCAGGCCTATAAAATTTATTTTTTTAATTTCTAAATGAAAAGTAATACCCTTTAATAGTTATAGTAATTTTCGAAAATAACACATCATTTTTACACAACAATTTTACACAGCACATGCACTGCTGGCATAGCAGGAGGCATATGACAAGCATGGGCAACGGAAGCAAGAAATTATTTGGGGGGGGGCACTGTGGAAATTGTAATACAGTCAAAGACAGACACCTTCAGGGCCAGACTTAACTGTCTGTTTTAGAGAGGTGTCCATCATATAGAGACTTAAAATACAGTAAACGACTGAGAAAATGCATGAGAGAGACCAAGATTGGGTGTCCATCTTATCTTGGTGTCCATCTTATCTAGGTGGCCATCTTATCTGGGTGGCCATCTTATCTGGGTGTCCATCTTATCTGGGTTGCCGTCTTATCTGGATGTCCATCTTATCTGGGTGTCCATCTTATCTGGGTGGCCATCTTATCTGGATATCCATCTTAACTGGGTGTCCATCTTATCTGAGTATCCGTCTTATCTGGGTGTCCATCTCATCTGGGTTTCCATCATATCTGGGTGTCCGTCTTATCTGGGTGTCTATCCCATCTGGGTTTCCATCTTATCTGGTTGTAATGACCATCTTATCTGGATGGCTGTCTTATCTGGTTGTCAATCTTATCTGGGTGTCCATTTTAACTGGGTGTCCATCTTATCTGGGTGTCCGTCTTATCTGGGTGTCCATCTTATCTGGGTAGCCATCTTATCTGGGTGTCCGTCTTATCTGGGTATCCATCTTAACTGGGTGTCCATCTTAACTGGGTGGCCATCTTATCTGGATGTCCATCTTATCTGGGTATCCATCTTATCTGGGTATCCATCTTAACTGGGTGTCCATCTTATCTGGATGTCCATCTTATCTGGGTGTCCATCTTAT
This sequence comes from Hydrozoanthus sils, assembly GCA_027575215.2. Lineage (NCBI taxonomy): Eukaryota > Metazoa > Cnidaria > Anthozoa > Zoantharia > Hydrozoanthidae > Hydrozoanthus > Hydrozoanthus sils. Next base: position 3,421 of record JAOBRD020052924.1, read on the forward strand.
CTGGATGTCCGTCTTAACTGGGTGTCCATCTTATCTGGGTGTCCGTCTTATCTGGGTGTCCATCTTATCTGGGTGTCCGTTTCAAGGGGTTCAACTGTAGTTTGTTCTAATCCCCCCCCCTCTCCCTCCTGGTGACAAAGCATGAGGCACAAAACAGACACAATTTTATTAGATCCCAAAACAATACATGGATTCTGGCTACAGTTGTCATATCAACTTTAATCAATGAATTATTCCCTTGAAATTATTTAAAGTGCCTAAGAAATATCAAATTTTACTGCCCCAGTGGATAGACCCTACTAAATGAGGAAAAAATTTTGTCAAAACATTCTCTGGTTCTCGAATTATTAACATTTTGATGTTTTAAATTGACATCACAAGTATGACAAGCAAGTTTGCATTTTTTAAAATCGCTGCCAATGTATAACCTTTGGGTGAATTTAAACCGAACTTGGACTGATAATTTATCTTGAGGTTTTCTTTGGAATTATGGTAATTTCACATCAACATGGCAACAAACTCCCCTTTGCTTATAAAATTCCCCATTCCTTATAAAATAAATTTTCTGCTATTTCAAAACTTTCACCAAGGCCTTTAAACCAAATCTTTGCTTTTTTCTTTTCTATTTCAAAATTTTTTACAAGGCCTTTAAACCAAATCTTTGTTTTTTTCTTTTACACGATAATAAGAACATAAATTATGTTGTGAATTGTTGCACAAGTTCTGGTTTCAGTTGATGGAAAAACCCATATAATTAAAAAATTCTGAGTTGGAGCCTGGAACCCAGTTTGTTGTCATGACAATAAAAATCAGTAACAACTCTGAAGAAAACCTTAAAATACATGATCATCAGCCAAGTTTAGTTTTAATTTCTCCTAAGGTTATGGATTTGCAGCAGATTAAAAAAAATGCAAATTTGACTTGTGACATCATCAGTTTAAAACAAATTAAAATATCTCAAGAACCATAAAAGATTTTGACAAAATTTTTTCTCAGCTATTCCTCCTTTAGCAAGGTTTATCCACTGAGGTAATAAAACTTTTCATTTCATAGGCACTTTAAAATAAAATTTTTATTTATTTGCTTCATTAGAAATGAAATTTTTAAACAAAAGCCACTCAACTCATTGCTGCTACATCACAGGTTACCAGTCCTTCTTGGTTAAAAAGCATACTTAGATGGGAAATTTTCTTCAGTTGTTCAAATTATGAGCTCATAGGTGGCAGTGTGCAGACTTTATGCCTGCCTGTTCAACTCAGCCATTAACCTTCATTGAAGAAGGGTAGGCCATATACTGCAAATATACATGAATTAGCCATAAATACTGTTAATTTGAGAATCTTATTATGAAATTTACTTTACTCTTTGTATAGTGGAGGGATGGCCTCTGCCTCCCAATCCGGAGATCCCCAGTTCAACCCCTGGTCTGGCCAAGTGTTGAATATTTGGGTGACCTTTTTTCCCGCTAAAGGCCACTCAGCTTTCCATCCCTCCAGGGTCAATAAAATGAGTACAGTCAGCATACATATTGTACGTCATCTGGAATTCCGTCATGATCAAAACAGAATTTATAACCATGATTTTACCACTGTTGCTTGTTGCAGATTATACAAAGAGTTCTGTGTGCAGCACCGGACTAGAGCACAGACCGCAACATCCAAGCATTCGTTTTCCTCACAATTGGAGATGCAGTTTGGTCGAGAACCTGAGGTAGAACTAACCCAACATAGGCTTCAGGAAATGGTTGGAGAGGATGCGGATGCAACACACATCTCTTATCTTGACAATATCCTAAATATCAGTGAAAGCAACCTGAGTTTTGAGGCCTGTAAACTGAAAAATTATATAAGAGAATGTTGGGATGTCAAAGTGATTGATGAGAGCTTTCCAACTGGAGTTCATCCTGACAGATATCAAGAGTTTGTTGGGGGTGTCTGTCAGTACATCGTGGACAAGCATAGTGTTGGTCGCCGCAGGTTGATGTATGATATTGTATATGTAAGTTCCACTATAATTATATATTTATGATACTTAAAAAGTTATTAATTTTTATTTGTGTTTGAGCAAAGATCTGATTATAAGAACTGTAAGTTATCTTGGAAAAGCTCTCAGTTTTGTTATAAGCTTTTCAATGGAGCAAATTGATACATATACAGTGTAAAGCTGCTCATTGTTAAATTTCCTGCATTTGTTATAATTATTTTTAAATTTGTCAGTGGCAGCTTGCATGTCTCTTTTATTACTTTTAACTCCTGAATACATACAAGTATGTTTATTTTTTTTGAGCAAATTTTCCACCCTATCTATATGTATATGGGCCTTATTCAGGTATGTATGATTACTAGTTTTGGGCTGTTTCCATCCTATACAAACATTATTTGAGCCTGTATGACTATTAAAATCTAGCAATTTCATCATTTTCATCTATCTAGGCAAGTTACTCTCCAAAGATATTGATTTATATATGTATTTTACCTGAACGTTATAAAATTTGTATTAGGAACATTCCATCTTATACTACTATACCACCCAGCTGTACTTAATTTTTGACGTTTTGAGACATTTTTACCCAATATTATTCCACCCTATACTACTAACTTTTCCATTTCCACCCTATACTATTTTTCTCCCCTATACTACGATTAAGTTTTTCATATATTGTCCACGTCCCTTTACTACTATTTTGCCCTGTATGTTAATTCAGGAATTAAGAAAAATTTTGATTTCCACTAATTATCCAGGCAAGACTAGAACACTATCTGCTACCAGCTATCAACCCGTTACTAACAAAGTACATTGCTCGACCTGAGGAAGACAAGAAGATAAAGCAGCTGTGTGAAAACCTTCAGTATGTGATGCAATCACAGCTGGGCGTGGAGCCTATGTGCCAGGATACCAGCATTGCACCCTACTATGCCGCAGTGACAGCACTGAAGAGTATTATGCTATGTGTTACACCCACAAAGAAAACTTACAATATTGTTAAGGCTGCGCATGCTGTGTTTAGTAGACTCAACGAGCAGGCAGCGAAAGATGGACGGAGGCCCCCTGGTGCAGGTAGCTAGTTTTGTATGTTCAGCAATCAAGTTCTTGTTTACTCCAGTTCTTTTTCATTTACAGTTGAAACCTGTCCAGTGTTAGCAAAGTTAAATCCTTTCTTATTAATCTAGTGGCCCATTAGGCAAGTGCTTATCTCCAGTTACCAAAAATATTTAATTGGAAGAGAGTCTTTGACTCCCTTTGGACAGGACACTAAGCCCCAGCATGAACTGGTACTCGTTTGTACAACTAAGTCAACTGGATCAAGTCAGGTAAAGCTTCTTGCACAAAGACACACCATGGTGGTCTAACCAGGGGTTCAAAATTATGAGACTGTCAAACAGGCTAACCACTCAGCCACTACGCACTGACGATTAATGTTAACAGGAAAACTAAACACAAAACTAACCCTTTCAGCCCCAAACACAGTAAATATTGTCTTTGTGAAGTTTCCCTAAGTACTTGGATTCGTTGTTTTCTTGTAACCAGTTTGGGAGGAATTGACCTTTAACCCTTTCATCCATCACTAGCTTGAAAATCAGTGGAGCTAAAAGTTATCTACCGAAACTTCTCTATTAAACCCCCCACTAGGTTTAATGTTGCAAGCACTTTAGATTGGGGCTTATTAAAGAGAGGGGGCTTCTTACAGAGGGGGCATCTTACAGAGGGGGGCTTCGTAGAGAAAGGTGGGTTTATTAATACATTCAACAGAATAATATCATTGGATTGACCTTCAGTTTCTTTCATTTATCCATCTTCTTCACACATGAGAAGAACTAATGATTATCAGTTTTTATGATAAATGAAAAATTTTTAGCTTCAAAAAAGGAAGACTTATTAGAGAGAGGGGGCTTATTGAGAAATTAGGGCAGTTTATCCTGAGATAATTCTTTGAAATGGCCAATTGAGTTAACTTGTGCAATGCTCATTTCAGATGAGTTCATGGATGTATGGATTTATGTTGTGCTGAAAGCAGGGATTCCTAATTTAGCCTCCACTGTGGCATTCTTGAAAAGATACTCAAACCCTAGCTTGGCATTTTCAGAGGCTGGTTACTATCTGGCAAGTGTAGAGTTTGCTACCCAGTACATACTGAGAATGAATGAGCGGGAAATAATCTCAAACCAAGGTATGTACATGTAGGCCATTCTACAGCTGAGGATTTTTGGTCTAACTGTATGCATTCATCTTTCATTTGTGCCACTACTTGTGACCATTTGTGTTCCACACTACAATCTGTGCCACTACTTGTGACCATTTCTGTTCCACACTACAACTTGTTGGGATTTAGCGTGGTTGTTTGTGCAACTGTCTACTGGGACCATATATTGTCGTTTGTGCGACTCTGTGTGGTCGTCTGTGCCACTATTGTGACCGTGTGTGGTCATCTCCTATCTGTGCCACTACGTTTATAGTCAACAGTACAACTGTTCCCAGCTGTTATTTCGTTTATGCAACTGCACGTGTGAAATTTATCCTTGGAATAATTGACTGCATGTCAAAAGTTCTACTTTGGCCTTCTAGGCCATTGTAGTTATGGAAGGTTGGACGTAAATAACGTTTTCCTCAATGTTTGTATTCAATTATGTTGTGAAGCCCGTCGTAATCAACAGTAAGCCCTTATCAGTTCACTCAAGCGCCAAATTCATTGCCCAAACTCTAATGTTGGACTGTGTTAACATAGATGTGACACTGCACCGAAGATACAACATAGGGTTTATGGGAAACGATGGACTGAATTGCTTTTAACTTGACAGGTCTGTCAGCAACAAGTTTGGTAGTGTGTGAACCAACAAAATATACTCGTTTGGCGGCACATGAAGACGCTGTCTTGGAGATCGTTTCACCATCCGTGTGGTTGAAGGGGTATCAGCTATTTGCTGTTAAGGAATGGCAATTCGATCAAGCTAGGTGAATAGTTTTCTTTAACATACTCGCTCATTCGTCAAACAAGCATTTACCTATCTCGCCTTTAGATTTCGCATACACAAGACTTTCCCGCCGCAGTAAGTGTGAGTAGGCGTCTACACGACTTTTCCCCCTATTAAATTTCGCATGCGCACGATTTTCCCGCCATTGTTGGTGTTAGTAGGCATCTACATGACTTTTCCCGCCATTAGATTTTGTATACGTGGGATTTCATCCCGCCGTTAATAGTGTGTGTTGCATGTTACATGACTTTTTTGCCACTGTTCGTGTGAGTACCTGTCTATAAAAAATTTCCAGTCGTTAGATTACCCATGCACTCGACTTGCCCGACATTTCCAGTGTGAGCGTCTATTTGCTCGAGTTCCCGCCATTATCAGTGTGAGTAGGCGTCAACGTGACATGTGCCGCCATTAAATTTCGCATACGCATAGAATTTCCCGCCATTGTTGGTGTGAATAGGCGTTTACATGTCTTTCCCACCACCAGATTGGGGATACGCACAGTTTTCCATTCTATGAGTGCATATGTCTACAAGACATTTCTTGCAGTTAGATTACGCATGCACACGACTTCCCGCCATTGACAATGCGAGCGTCTGTGAACCTCCCGTGCCTCGTTAGCGTTGCGAGCTCCTTTTCCCGGATTCCTGCTCCCTCCCCCTTCCTTCCTTCCTGGTACTGTGCTTTCCTGCCATTATTGATGTGATTTTGCTCCGCAAATTAAATGAAGAATCAAATTTGTGCCTGCATCCCGCGCAACTGCGACATCAGAATTACGCAGAAAGAACATCGAGGTATACTTTGCGCCTTAAAGTGTTTGCAGGTTTAGTACTTTTAAATGTAGATGTTGAAAATTAACCAGGTGCATATCCTGCAGGTTTCAAAGTACGGTTCTGGTCCCCGTAGAGGATGCCGAGACAAAAGTGAAGGTTGCAATAATAAGAGTGAATTTCAGTGGAGGAAAGTCAGCACAGATCAAACTTCTTAAAAAAATATTTCTCACGTCTGAACAGTCGCACCCAGGCTTCTCATGCACGCGAACACCGCTCGGTCTTGCTGTCACGGCGAATCTGTCAGAGGTTGTTGAAACTTTGACTTTGATTCCTCTTCCAAGTGGCGATTATGACGAGTTTGCCCCGGTTATTTACCGCTACTGTAGCCTGGAGCGAATGGGTTTGACAAATGACGTGGACGTTTTGTCACGGGAACATCGCGTGCAAGATGACAGATCAGTGAGCGAAGATGAAGTCAATGCTGCACCAACTATCGATGTCATTCAAAGCGAGCACACACAGAATAAAACACAAACACCAGAAGTTTACTTGCGGTTATCGGAGAAACAGTCGTTGCGTTACTTAAGTTTGGATTACATCAATAAAGAACTCATAAAGGGAATACAGAGATTATCTTCGAACTACGGTCTTTCAAATACTCGACAAAACGCTCTTGATGTTATTATTAGCTCCGCTTGTTCGATATTGCAGGATTTGGGATACTTTAGCGTCTTGTTTGAAGCAGATGGGACATATTCTGATCTGCTGATGAAGGCCGTTCAAACTTTTCAAAGAGATTATAATTCACGACGAGCGTGTGCTAGTGGTGGCCAGCTTCTTGTTGAAAATGGCCGTTTAAGCGTAGCCACTTGGAGAGCTCTCCGGGATTCTCTGAAGCGTGTTGTTGCTACTTTACACCACCTCGGCTTTGTGTACAGCGGAGACGCGCTGTCACGTGACCCCGTGGAGCATGCGCGCTTCAGGCGCTTTGTAAGCGACTGTCAGGCAGCACTAAATATAAACGTCCTTTTCCCAGGAACCATCGGAAGACACACTCGGGCTGAAATTGAAGCCAGGCTCGGTGAAAGTAGCTGGTCGTGAATATCTTAAATCTTTTTTTGCCACTCGAGTTGTGTTTCTAGATCTAACAAGTGTTAACGAGTACTGTCAAACCTCTCTAAGACAGACACCTTCGGGAACGGCCTTAACTGTCCGTCTTAGAGAGGTGTCCGTCTTATAGAGATTTAAAATACTATAAATGACTGCGATAACACACGACAGGGACCAAAATTTGGTGTCCATTTCTTAGAGGTGCCCGTCTTTATCCGTCTTTAGGGTTCGACTATACATCCTTTTTGAGG
>JAOBRD020053136.1:0-10519 GCA_027575215.2 Hydrozoanthus sils
GCTTTGTCCGAACTTCTAATCGCATCTTTTCACTGACATGTTTAATATCTCGCAGTATTCAGCCTTGCACATTTATTGTTGAAAATACGCCAAAATGCTGCTTGTAGAAGTTTTCACGCTAAATTTTTTTCAGTACTCTTTTTTCGAAGTGGCTGAATGAGCGGAAGCCACTTAAGGCCTTCGAGAGTCTACATGAGCGATAGCTTTCAATTTTCTTAACGCCAGAAATCATAATCTTTTTTTGATATAACGTTTTATATGTTCGCCTTTCCTTGCTTCAAGTCTGTGCAGACTGTAAACTCGCCATTCTTGTCACACTTGGCACACTTGGCAGACTAAATTAAGTCAAAATAGTCGTTATTCCCAAACATTATGGTTTCTTGCGTTATTTAAGAAAATTGAAATTTCCTGCTCATTTAGTATTTACATGACCTTGAGTGGGAGGGTGGCCGTGACAGTAACCTATGTCGTCTGCTACAAAGAGTGGTAAGAATTGTAGCTGCATACATAAATACAAGGAATGGCGACCATATATAAAAACGTTACGTCAAAAATCGAAATCGCTTTTAGATTCTAAATAAAGTCAGAATAGTCTTTATTTCCCGAAGATTATGATTTGAGAACTACAAACTCGTGTCATGCGTCCAATTGCCGAGTGAGGGCCTGGTAGCTAGTTGCCTTCGATCGTTCCAAAATCTACATAGCCTTCTCGGTGCAATCCAAAAACTGCTTCAGTATCAAAGAAACCTTCAGAGATAGGACAGACATCTGATTGCTGAAGCTAAGAATTCCCGGTAAGAATTGTTGAGTTATTAGCTAGCAAAAATTTTCTCGAATTTGCTTCGCTTAAAAACAGTTTTGATTGCGGCGTGTGTGATATTGTTCACAAGAATGATTGTTTCGCACGTCATAATAAACAGTACTGTAAAGTTTTTCTGTCTTTATAGATGCCTTTCTGCTGTACAACAACGCAAACCTGGATTCATAACGTCAAAATTGGCTCAGAATTCAAACAGATAACAGTTCAGTTAAAACGACGAATCGGTTGTTTTTGCGAGGAATACGATCTGTTTGTCAATGGCGAACAGATAGAGAACCACGCGTTGAGTTATAATCCGTGCAGCCCTTTATGCTGCTTCGGCGGCGAGTATGAATGGGAGCAAAACGGCCATGTCTTCCTTTTGGTCTATAACTCTCTCTCCCTGACATCGACCTTTGGAAAGTATCGCTTGTTTATTGACGGAATCGATGTAAACACCGGCCGCGAGTATTCTGCTTACTGGAGACGGAGAGGCTATCAAGTCATCCTCATAGCATTGATTTCAGTGGTGTTTGGCGTCGTTTGGAGTTTGATATTTCGCTATGCCGTTACAGGTTACACTAGGGGCTATTATTTTGGATATGCATTCATTATCAGTGGAGTTTTTGAAGTGTTAATTGGGTTGATTCCAGTTCTAAAGTTTCGAAGTCCACGCTATGCGGATCGGTTGCCTATCGCACAAACTCCGAACACAGTTTAAAATGACTATAAACTCTCGAGCTTTTCGAAAAAGCATGAAGAAGTGTGTGTATGTAATATGTTAGCTACTGACTATCTCAGTACTGCCGTTGCAGCTTTCAAGTTGATTGCCAAAATCCCAGTCAAACACAAAACTGTGTATAAGTGCTGTGAACAGATTGTATGTCCCGCTGGCCCAAGATTTATTGCTTTCGTTAAATTAGTAGAAATGCAATGTAGTTGAACGATATAGCCCTGTCAATAAAAATCGTGACAAAACGATGTTTAACTATGTTTGTTTGCAAGTTTTAAGACCATTTGTTCTTTTTTAATTGCAGAGTCATACCGTTTTCCTTCCAAGCGCCTTCCGGCGAGTCGTAATATATTAAAATGAACTTTTATACAAAAATTCCTGTATCTTCGATGTACGTCTTCATTTATCACATTAAAGTGCTACTGAACTAGTTTAAAATATCTAAAATTCTAAAAATGAAGTTTGACTTGTATGATTTCCGCTGGGAGGCATTTTAAAAATAAATTTTGCGGAGAATTTACGAAGACGAACTGCCCATTTTAGCGTTAAAGCTGCGTACATTACGACATTAGATACGCATGTGTGATGCAACATGGCTCAATTCATTGCAATGGCTGGTGGCTCAATTCATTGCATGGCTGGTGGCCCAATGTTTAAGCAAAAAACTCGCTAGTGCGCTGTAAATGCTTGCATAGAGCAGCTTAAAGTCCTTTCAAACCATGTGACATAAATCGCAGTTGTATGTTTTGAATTTTGTTCGCACTGAATGCACTCTTTTGGAAGCTTATTTCACCGGACTTAAAATGGCCAGGTAAGCAATTTTATCCATTTACAGTTGAATAGAAGTGTTGGAAAAGCCTTACAGCTATAAAAGTACCAGTGACAAAATGGCTTCAGCAGCACTGAATTATATCTTGGGAACAACTACGAAGTACAGTGAATATATGTATACTGTTTTTATTTATTTTATAAGAATGTCGAATTTTTCAACTAAGGCTGAACGTTCTCAAATATTTTTGGGATATCAGCTTCAAATGTTCTTTTAACATCTTTACTGATTTTAGACAGCAAAATTAAAATAACAGATGTACCATATGTGGTACATTTGTGTATACAATTGATTTGTACATGTACTTTCTACTGTATCAAGTTTATCAAATTTTGAAATATATTAGCTGTAAGAACAGTGATTTGGTAAATAAAAAATCATGTGATCTAAAGTTGTTATCTGCAAAATTTAGTGAAGAAGCCCACTGAAAAGCTTATTTTATAATAAAACTGTATGAATTATTTGCATAAGGTTATCACCCATAAATAAATGTTCTTCACCTTTTCTCAGCTGCAGCATGTTCTTAACATGTCTTTAAATTTTTGGCAATTTTCAGCCACATGTTCTTATTAAAAAGGTTCTTACAAAAAGAAAAGAGTGTTTATTGTATTTGGTGCAACTTAGAGACCACATTTCGTGGAGGTTGACTGAAATATTTAGCAAGAATTCCATATCGTAGGGATTTATTTAGCATAGTCTTTACAAAATTTAAAACTAATACAAAATTTTCAAAAAAAGATTGTTTACACAAAGAAGCGGCATTAACACATTGATATAGATCCAGAAAAATTTAAGACCTTAAAACACGTTTTGGCATGTTCCATGTTATCAGATTTTAAACAAGCATTTGCACATAACATATAATGGAGAAAAGTGACTCGTGACAGTGGCCTATGTTAAATGATATTGTTCTAATATACGGTCCACAGTTATTGTCTAATGTTGCACAGAGCATGTTAATGTAGAAATATTAGGTCAGACAGTTGTGGAGTATATTAGAATAATACTTTCAATTATTGACTCATTTTTATACATTTAGCTGTGCCATAAGCAACAGCATTGATAGTGTAACCGACAAATTCCAGAAATCATTGAATCTATTTTGACCAAAAAAAAACCTATTCAAAAATTCGCAGAAGACTTTTCGCATCTGAACAACCAAGGGAAGGTATGTTTTTTTTGGGGGGGGGGCTGGGGAATTTTTGGTATTTTATTCCAAAAAAAGTGTTGGTCCCCCTGCATTTTAATAAAAAAAAAAAAACTCCTGACCCCCCATCTTTAGGTGACTGACAAAAGTGCAACCCTCCCCTCACTACTACATGATATTTTCCATGTCGTAGAAAACTCGGAATATATATTTTGTTGTGAATGCAAGCTGTTTAATTTTATATGTATCTTATAATTGAAAGTGTGTGAGCTAAAACAAAAATGTGAAAAATCAATGCGGGGTATTCACAGTTTATAGCTGAAGTTTGAGTATTAAAGCCTAAAAAAAGTTAATCTGCAAGAAAAAAGGAAGTAAAATCACTAAAATCCTCATTAAAAACCTGTGAATAGGTGTGTGACCCTCCCCTTGAATAACTTTACAAACAACTATATATGACCTGCCCCTTTTGATGCTCACTTACACTGATAACCCTTCCCTCTGAGGCCCCTGCCCCCCCTCCCAAGAAATATTATGTTGATGTCATAGCTAGTCTGATAAAAGGTGATACCTATTGCAAATAATTCATACTAATAGTGTTATTAAAATTTGCCTTTTGGTGGGCTTCTTGACTAAATTTCGCAGATAACAATTTTACATCACGTTTTTTCATTTACCAAAAAGCAGTTCTTACAAGTATATCTCTTGAGAAGTCGGTACCAGCTACTACTACTATACTACACAGATGTACCACATACGTACATGTATTATTAAGATCAGTAAAGATATTTTAAGAACATGTTTAAGAACATTAAAGGCTGGTATTCCGAAAATATTTAAAACGTTCAGCCTCAGTCGAAAAATTCGACGTTCAGTATAAAAAAAAAGATTGTAGTTTGATACCAGAATTTTACGTGTTATTCGATCGATTTTGAATATACTCCAGAAATAGTGAACCCATTTTCGCAATATCTATGAAATTAAAAATTTTCTTAAACACGCTTATTTCTATAATACCAGTAACTTTCGGCTGATATAATTTTTTTGAGGGCAATATGTTAGAAAACTTTCAAGGTTAATATGTTATTAAATATGTTTTTCCTCGTTAAACAAAGATTATTTATGGTTTTGTATTGTGGCCAATCTCGGCTCGGGTTTTTTTATAACGTTAGCTTAAAACGAACATTTTAAGCAAACAGCTTGGAATAAACAGATTTCGGTCTACAATCATCGACAAAATTACTTGAAGCACCCCCTTTCCCCCATACTTTCCCCATGTTGATCATTTGGCCAAGCCTCTTTGTTCTTTTAAATGTTCTTAAATTGTTCTTCTATGTGTGTTTAATGCAAATGAAAACTTAACCTAATGTTTTGCAACACATGCATTTTTAAAAAACGAATTTGATCAATTCATCCCCGCGCGGCAGATTTTACACTATGGATTCGCTTTTTCTGACCCGAGCCTCGGCATGTTCTTAAATTGTTCTTAAGTTTTGGCCAATTTGAGCCTCATTGTTCTTTATACAAATGTGTTTTTATATTTATAAATTTAAAAAAACGTGCAAGCAAACGTGAAGAGAATATCAAATAGTACAGCCTATTATCCCGACAGATATAAGTGAAACATCCTCCTCCCCTCGGGTGAAACCCAAATCGTGCTTTGTGGCCACTTTTCTTGTTTCTTCCGATATCTTTGTACATGACTTAAACTTACAAAATCCCTATGCTTAAAACACAGATGGAATGAAGGAGAGTCAGCTTGAATATTTTGAGAATTTTTGGATGAATTTTGAGTTTTATTTTTTTTCTTGAATTTGGTGATTTTTTTGGGAAGTTTAAAAATTAAGTTTGAAGTTAATATTTGGTGTAAATTCGCCAAACCGTTCTCAAACCAAAGCTGTTCTAGTCCCTTGCTAGGAGGAACGGTTTGCTGATTTTACTCGATATTATTCTTATTCAAATATTTTTCTCAATTTCCTCACTATCCAACAAAAGTTTAGATTAAATCCGCAATCTGCAGATATCAACAGGAGGAGAATTGCGCTTTTCATCAAAATTTTACTTTGTTTGATCAAACTCGATTTTGGTATTACAATATTATTTATGCTGTATGCAATTCGTAAGAAGAATTTAGTTGTTGATAGACTGGTCGGCGCTGAAAGGTGTAAAGTAATATTCAGAAAACTGTGAACCGAAATTGAAAGCAAGTACGGAAAGAAAACTGATTTTTTTGTGTCTAGCAATATTTGAATGGTTTGAGAAATGAAACAAAGATGAAACTAAAAGACAAACGCGCTGTGATAAATGTCGCAGTCGTGGTTGAATTTAGCTAAAATCTTAGACATTCATCTTTTTTTTTTAATTGACATGACGTGTCTGGTCAGGTTGCATGTGCAGTGCGATTCGGCACGTGAGTGTGTCCGAATGGAAAACAACGGGTTTGTTTGTGTAATTTGACATGCAGGTAGATTTTAATCTTTAATTAAAAATTTCAGGAAAACGCTGATTCAGTTTTTGTAGTAGACTTGTAAACTCTGATATAAACCATCAGGAAAATGACAGGTTATGAATTTTTCGTGAGATTTCCTCAATACTTCGGTTACGCAACGGGCAATATTTCGTGCAATATTGCTCAGTAATGCATTGGTTATACAAACAAGCCGCGCTTTGTTTGACTCTGAATATTTGATACTCGGACTGGGATCTGGCGATCGATTTTAACCAATAAGAGAAAGGAGGTATAATTCATCCAGGGCCCCACCCCCAACAAGCCCCCAGAGCTAAAGTAATTTCCCGCACATGTTTATCGCGTCAGAATGACGAGAAATCCTTCGCTTTGATTGGCTGAGAACTCGATATCGTCCCCGGATGTTGACCAATTCTCAGCTTCATTTGCATTTGTCAAAAAAGTTTTGGGTTGCATTGACAATTTCGATAAAGTACAGTGCACAGAGCTCTCGCTGTTTAGCTCGTATTCATCTCGCGTTATTTTTTGCTTGCATTTATTTTTTGTTATTTCTGCTGCATTTTTCCATTTGAAAAAGCTGTTAGTGATAAAATGTGGAAGAAGAAAGATTCTAAGGCAAGCAGTCAGAAAATGGATGTGGAGATTGTTTTTAAGGGAGCAGAGCACCCGGACGGAGGCTTTGGTTGGGTCATTTGTATCGCTGCTTCTTTTGTACAATTTGTTATCTTAGGAATACACAACTCATTTGGGATTTTTTATACATTTCTCATGCGTGACTTGGACACCGACCCTTCTGATACAGGTAAGAAAACTTGAAATAAATTTTAGCATTGCATGCAATCCGCGTAAAATGAATTATTTTACCTCTCCCGAGGTTTAAATTACTTTATTTTGCACTGTGGGATATTTGGGGGTTTTACCTTATGTGAGTGAAAATGTATCTTCGCATTAGGAGATCTGGTGATTTTTTTATTTACTGCCACTGAAAGCGGTTGTTCTCGTTAGTTTTTCTTATTTTTTTGCGGAAAGCGCTATTTGAATCTGCCCAATGACAGTTAATCAGGTGTTGCAATATGTATTGGCTTCAAAACAAACTTCTGACGTCAAGTTTTTCTTGCTGGTGCGCTTAAAAAACATTTATTGACGGCGTTGTCCGTACTGTACCTATTGTAGCGACTTATTTTCAATAAGAAGATATACAGCTTTCACAGGCCAGGATCAAAGCTCAGGGCAATAGCAGTTTTATCTATCTATATGTCCGTTTTGTACGACAGCTTTAAAGAAAAATTCTGTTTACTCATCAAAACAACTTGTCAAATTTGCATAACAAAAGCTCTGTGCCCATCTTTTGTGGTCCTTAACTCGTGAGTCGCTCGTGTTCTTTTGTGTCGCATGGTTTGATTATAATAACCTTTCATAATATACACGGACTTCGAACGGTTGAACAAATCCGCCGGCTTAACTAAAGAGCTCTTATTTACTGTTGCAGATTTGTTTTTTTCGTCGTGGGTTTCTTGTAGTTAGTGGCGCTGGAAGGTTTTTTACTTTGTAACTTGAAGAAAAATCTGCATGTGTAAGCGGCCGAAGAAAGCGGATTATTTCGGTTCTTTCAACACAGGAAATGACCTGAAGTCTTTCAGAATGACTAGGCCTTGGGTAGAAAAGTCAAGGGCAAAGCTGGATGATTATCAGATCACGGGCGTTAGTGGCTTCATGAATACTTCTCTGCGCATTCTAATACGAATTTAAGAAACAGTTTTCCCTCCAGACGTGTTGAAATCCAAGTAATGACTCGCAGATTCTTGAGACAAAGCAAAAACAAACGCGTAGGTGAAAGCTAAACCCCTTCGCTTCCTGTTTGTGATTGCGAAATTAAAGCAGTACTGTTTTACCAAATTGCGGTTCGAATTTCCGGTTAAAATCTTTCAGCGCTTTCACTTTCAGTTATACATCCTGTAATGTCTGTTTTTTGTACTTTGAACCGTCCGCGCTTTTTAACAAAGGTACAATATACAGTCAATTGTACTTGTTTTGTGAATTTTAAAATGTGTTTATTTTAATTACGATTTTTTATTCGGGTTTAGAATAACGCTATACACTTTGATTTTAAACTATTACTAACGCCTGATGAACTGCTAGCTTTTTCGATTAACCTTTTGACACATGAAGGACTGAATGCTTCGCTCACTCGCAGATCATTTGAACCGAAACATCTACCGCGTTATATTTAGACATGATAGTTTTAACGTATGGTGATCAAACGTTCATCTCGAGTGGGACTGGTTGCTTTAATTAAAAAAAGTGCGAAGACTGGAGTTTTCACAATGTTTTTGTTTTCATATAAAATACCTAGGTTTTTAGTGCGGAGAAAAAATCGAACCAACGACCTGTATACTGATCGGATGCTCTTAGTCATTGAGCAATGGATAACTCGCTAGAGAGCAAGGTCACTGTGGGAGACACAGAGATCGGTATCCGGCACACAATCACAAAAATGTCATTACATTTAAAAGTCAAAGAATAACCTGCGTATAGTGGCTGTTTTTTAGGAGGGGGGAGGACCAAGTCTCAATCGAGGGGGATGCAACGTTGAACGCGCGAGCTGACTTGGCTGGAGTCTTTTTCTTGCTCGCGCGTTCAACATGGCGGCAATCTCAATTTTTCACTTTAAAAAACAGCCGCTACGCAGTTTGGTCAAGGAACGCAAGTGACTATCTGCATCTCGCAGTCACTTTAACCAAGGGTTCATTAACGTCTTTTTCTTCTTTTTTTGGGCGACAGACAAAATTAACTGACGTTCGAAAAAAGAAGAAGAAGACGTTAATGAACCCTTGCTTAAACATAAACGCTAATAGTTATCGTACACGCTTTTTTATAAGAACAACGAGGCTCAGATTGGCAAAAATTTAAGAACAAGCTGAGGCTCGGGCTCGATGGCTAATTGTTTTTCAAAGTTCGCTGAGCTTCAATCTTCGACTGAACAATACAGAATGAATAAGAAATGCTTCGCAGTTTATAATGACTAGAAATCGTCTCGGGAAAATGGCTCGGCGAATTCTTTTTTTATTTTTAACACATGTATTACAACACTTGTTTGGCTTAGCTTTTCTTCGATTTAAAAACATATTGAAATAAGAACAATTTAAGAATAATTTGAGGCTCAAATCGCCAAAAAATTAAGAACAATGAGCCTCGGCCAAATTTACTGGTTCTTATTAAAAAAGCGTGTAGATATATAGATTGTTAGACTTTATACAGGTAGTGAACAAATGTACATCTTGTGCATCTGCGAAACTTACCCCTTACCTTAACTAATTAAAATTAGTCACAACTCTACTCTAGTTGAAACGTTTTGGAAGTGATGACATGTTATGGTTTCGACGACGCTTAGAAATATTTCATCGCCTAATTTTGTAGTTAAAACTACTCAATAAAGAAATACCACAATTGGTGAGTTCGAAAATAGATTTTTTAAACTGAACTTTTGACCGTTTACTTTTCGGTGTACGTGCCTACAATTTCGACACCGTGCCACGCATGGTCTTTGTTAACTTATAAGTGAGGCCGTTGATAGCAGACATACACGACATACACAAATCAGACGATTAAAAAGAAACGGGCTTATTTTTAAGCTCCAGTTACGCTGCAGCAAAGTTTTGGCGCGGAAGAGTACACATACCGAAAAATGGTTCGGCACGAAAATATTTTATCGTGTAAACGGCTCAAGTCCCATCCGTGCCGGACTAAAATTTCAAACGTGCTACGACAAAGTCGAGAGGTAGTCTTGGAACGGATAAATTTGGTACGGCTATCACATCACAACATCAGAAAGCTCAGGACGATGAATGACGAGAAACCCGTGGGTACACGCTTTTTTTTTTTTACAAGAACCAGTAAATTTGGCTGAGCCTCACTGTTCTTAATTTTTTGGCGATTTGAGTCTCAAATTGTTCTTATTTCTATATGTTTTTAAATCGAAGAAAAATTAAACCAAATAAGTGTTGCAAGACATGTGTTTATAAATAGACTACGAGCAGTCCCTATTTTTCCTCTTTAGTTCGTCGAAACCGGTGAATCAATATGGCTGACGCGAGAAAACTGGGACTGTTCTCTCGCGTCCGCATCTTGATTCTCCGGTTTCGACGGACAAAAGAGGAAAAATAGGGACTACTCGCAGACTATGTGTCAAAAAACGAATTCGCCGAGCCATTTTCCCGAGACGATTTCTAGTCATGCGGCTTGCTCGTTCCCAATCTCCCCCCTGGTACTCGGCCCTGATATATTTACTTTATAAACTCAAGAACATGTTACGCTCACGTTCTATCTTGAAGCAGTGTGCATATTTTTTTTGTATTGGTCACGTATTCGAGGAGTAAGTGGTTGAATTTCCGTCTCATGCCTACGTTGACGAGTTTCCAATGAGCCGAATCTAACGTAAGAATATTAAATAAATTCCATCGGTGGCGCAAGCAAAATATTATTTGGGGGGGGGGGTCACGTTGAAGAATTGTAACATTCGTTATAAAATCTGAGATTCCTTTTCAAAA
>JAOBRD020053241.1:0-10519 GCA_027575215.2 Hydrozoanthus sils
ACACTACACAAACCTGTCCGTCGTCGTTTTCCTACGTTGAAGGTCATGGTTTATGGAATCGATCACCAATGGGTAGCGGATTTGGTAGACATGCAAAAATTATCACGTTACAATCGAGGGTTCAAGTATTTGCTCACGATCGTGGATGCTTTATCAAAATATGCCTGGGTCGAACCGTTGAAGGACAAAAAGGGAACCTCACTAGTGAAAGCTTTTGCGACTGTGTTGAAGCGTGCACACTCTCGACGTCCCAGCCAGCTCCAAACGGACAAGGGTAAAGAATTCTACAATGCATCTTTCAGCAAGTGGCTCAAAAATCACAAGATTCACCACTTTTCTACTCAAGGTGATGCCAAAGCAGGTCTTGTCAAGCGTTTCAACAGAACCCTAAAGGGTCGCATGTATCGGTACTTCACTGCAGCCAACACCCTGAAGTACATAGACGTAGTGCAGGATCTTGTAGAGGGGTACAACGGGACGCCCCATCGAAGCATTGGCATGGCCCCACGAGACGTGACATCCGAGGACGAAGAAAAAGTGTGGATGAAGTTATACGGCACGAAAGGAAAAATCAAAAAGCCAAGCTACGCAGAGGGTGATAGAGTACGCTTGGCCCAAAAAACTCGGCCATTCAAAAAAGGATACTTACCAGGGTGGACAGAGGAAGTGTTTGTGGTGCGCCGTGTGATTTCCGGAGCAGTGCCCACCTATAAAATAAACGAATTTGATGGGACGCCAGTCGAAGGGACTTTTTACGAGCAGGAACTGCAAAAAGTATTGGTGGACGACAGGTCATTGTTTCGCATCGAAAAAGTGTTGCGTCGGCGTAGGGGTCAGCTTTACGTACAGTGGAAGGGTTGGCCTAGCAAGTACAACAGTTGGGTAAATAATGAAGACGTACGTCCATTATGAGCAATTTTTACGTGACACTGCCTAGTAACTCTGGAGGTTCTGAATTTCCCCAAAACACACCCAGCTCGTTCAAAGTCAGATTGCCAGAGCCCTTGACATTTCTTGGCAACGACTGGAAGGTGGGGTTAAGTAGCATCTCGTTACCTGATTCAACAATTAACGTGGTTGACAAGCTGGTGCCCAAAGAAAGTTATTTGATGAGCACCACCTGTTTGAGGCAGAGTCCAACCAACACCCTTGAATGGACTAGTGTTTTTCTCAAGATGGATGATGTAGATGAATTGAAATCCCTTGTCGACGGTGAACATTTTATGCAAACCATCACCAATGCTGTTCGCAGAAAGATTGTTGAGCAGTTGAATCGTGGAGATAAGCTTACTGCAGCAAATAAAATACTACTCTACATCAACATGAGATGGGTTCGTCGGGGAGCAGACATGGAGCTTTTGTTGGACAATAGCAACACTTATGTAAATGGAATACATCAAACTCCTAGTTTCACTATTGACATGGAACTGGCAGAGAAAATGGAGTGGGTAAAGAGAAAAACAGATGGAACATGCGAGTTGGGACCCAACCTCATTCCTGAACCGATAAACAATGAAATGTCAGGAGACAGAAAAGTAATAGATAGTTTTCACGATAGCGAAGGTCAAGCAGCACTATGGGGCGATCTAGAGGGTATAAGGATTGGTCTAAGTTGTCGATGCAACTGGCGGTTTGTCAATCTCAACAACGCCTACCGCAACATCGTGGGGACACCAAACAGAACGTTGCACGTCTATTCAGACGTGGGTGGCAGCAGCGTAGTAGGTAATCAGATTGTCGATCTGATTCGGGAAGTACAATACCATCGTGAGGACCGAGGCACTGTGTACTTCGAACCCATCCACATGCAGTACTTACCTGTGCGTACCAATCGATTGGTTACGATCGAAGTGTAGATCTCCGAAACAGATGGGTCGTTAGTGCAGTTCAACACACGGAATGACATTCCAACAATTGTGACGTTTCACTTTAAGAATGACGTTTAGTATAAAAAAAGACACCAAATGAAACAGTCATTCATTTTACAACCATGCGAGGAGGAAGTCTGCGAAGATACGTACCGCCACCAGCTGGAGGAGGTCAATCAGGTAACGGTTTGGAAGGATTAGTGGCGCCAACTAAAGACGTGGTTCGCCAAGCTTGGAAGGCTAGTGTCGATTCGCTGGGGGGACCTATATCTTAGAACAGGCGGTCCGATCCTTTAAAAACGCTGCTGTCAGTGGTGTCAAACGTAAACTTGCAAGGAAAGCAAGAGACATTTTTGGTTTGTAGGATGGTGAACAAAAAGCAAAGGATGCTACTTCCAATACCCCAAGAGACACCCATGAGGATCATACAAGGCATTAGCAACCAGCGTGGAGGAGCGCTACAACCCCTTGCTCCATTACCGTTTTCTACTCACCGTAAAATAGTTATAAATACACGTGTGCGCCGACCCACTAAAGTCAGTAGACGTCGACGGTTACGCAGATAATCACCATGGTAGAACCTGAGAAACTAGCAGGGTCAAAAGATGCTATGTCGGGCAAGTCCCAAGTGTTTACGGTAGGCCAAACGGACACATCGGCCCTCGCCTGTCGATTTATTCGCTTTAACCCTGATAGTACAAGCATTACCCCTGTTAAATTTAACATTCCTTCGACTGAAGCGTTTGTCGATCTCAATCGATCGTACTTTGAAATGAAGCTAAAGTTTCTGCAAGCTGACGGTAATGCTGTGACAAGAGATGTCAAACTGTACCCAACTCCTGGCCTGTGTCACACCATGATAAAGCAATTCAGTGCTCATTTCAATGGTACTTTGTTAACACCCAACTCGGACAGGTATGCGTACGGTTGGTACATCAATCAACTATTGAATTACAATGATACAGAAGGAGACACGATTCTGAGGCCCGAGGGGTGGTTTGGCACAAGTAAAGTGTACGGATATTCGGCACTGGACTTTCCAGTACCATTGACTGTTAACAACACGAATGCTGCAGAGCCACATGATGACTTCGCACAACTACCAGCTACGCAAAAAGCTTCCATTGTGTTATCGCAAAGTGCTCAAAAACAGTTCTACAACAAAGTGCCAGGAGTGTTCTTGTTCAAGCCCGACAACGAAGTGTTTTACACTGGTAAATGGCTAGTGCCTGTAGTGCAACAGAAATATGCATTCACTTTCAACCCGCCCTCATTTTGGATGAACGGTGTTGAAAAAGAAGGACGTTTGACTAGTGAGGACTTGGAAATGACCTTCGTCATGTGCCAAATGAATATCAATTCTACCTTGTACAAGCAGATATTTGAAACTCGTCACGTCAAGAGGATTCCGGCGCAGTACACTACCGTACGTCACGACACGGTCGAATTCACACTGGGTACGGGTCAGACGAGGTTCGAACAGGACAAAATCTTCAGTGGCCGCATTCCCGATCGTCTGGTGGTGGGTTTGTTACATCCCGAGTCCTACAATGGTAACTATGCTTATCATCCATTTTCATTTCAAAAGTTTGGACTCAGAGATATCAAACAGTTTGTTAGAAGTGAAGAATACCCTTATCCAACGTTGGAGCTGGACGGTCCCACTAGAAGACTAGATATGATTGGGTATCGACGGTTTGTTGAGGCAGCTGGTTTTCTACATAAAGGAGAGGCCTGTATGTTAAGACCTGAGATGTGGGGAACAGGTGGAAATTGCACGTTGTTTATGTTCGATAACACAGCCAATGGTGGCGCTGACGGACCCCTACTGAATCCAAGACAGAAAGGAGAAGTGCGTTTGGTTTTCAATTTGCAAGAGCCATTAAACCATCCACTGACAGTGATTGTGTATGGTGAGTTTGAAAACCAGATTCAAATCGACGGCAATGGTTCCGTGTTGTATGACGTCTTTGCCTAAACAAGACCAAGGAACACAAGAAGACAACAACAATAACAAAAAAAAAAAAAAAAAAGAAAAACATGGAGTGGGTGGCAGTGACAACCGATCAGCTGGAAGGACTGGCACTGAATGAACCAACGTTAAAGCCGTATTGGGCTGGTGTGTTTGCTTGTGATACCTTACCTAAACAACCCATCAAAGACGAACCAAGAGCATACATCGTCAATACAGACCCCATCAGACAGCCTGGGCAACATTGGATTGCTCTGTGGACGTACGGAGATGTGTGTGAAAAGATGGATAGTTACGGTTTACCCATGTCCTATTACGAGAGTACACCTTTGGAAGCATGGATTGTCAAGCATTGGAGGAGGATGCAGACCAATCGTCAAAGTTTGCAAGCATTGAACAGTGTCACGTGCGGTCACTACGCTTTGAAGTATTTGGTGGTTAAGAGCAAAGGGAAAACGTTACTAGACTTTGTGAACAATTTTAGTCCTCATGATTATGTACACAATGACCATCGCATTGCTCGGTGGATGAAAACCAAAATGCTAGCAAAACTAAAAAAAGTAGTGTAAGCCAGAGTGTGTAGTTCTTATTATGTTTGGCCTGGGAGGGAAAAGTAGATGTATTTTCGAACGCCATCCAGTATTTTAGTTGCAGGACCCTCGGGTTGCGGTAAAACACATTTTGTCAAACGTTTGCTGGCCTACTCGGAGGCATACTTTCGAGATGTGCCATGTAATTTGCATTACTGTTACGGGGCCAAACAAAAAGTGTTTGAAGAGATGGCTAAGAATGATGGAGTCATGTTTCATGAAGGTATTCCCACCGTGGACGACTTGTCTAAATGGTACGACAAGACCAAGGGGGGAATTTTGGTTTTGGACGACTTAATGGAGGAAGGAGGGCGTGATAAATTTGTGCTGGATCTGTTCACCAAGCATTCGCATCACCGAAACGTGACCGTGCTGTACCTATGTCAAGATCTGTTTCCCCCAGGCAAATTTGCCAAATCGATCTCTCGTAATGCACATTACATTGTAGCGTTCAAGAACCCTCGTGACAAGACAGGATTGCGTTCATTGCTGATTCAAGCCTTTCCCACTCAATGGGAAGAAGTAATGCATACCTTTGAGAAAGTGACAGAGAAACCATTTGGGTACATGATGTTGGATTTGCATCCACATTCGAGCGATCAATATAGGGTGTGGACATCTCTTTTAAACGATGAAGGCCCCACCCGTGTATTTGTTCGTAAGGTCAAAAGAGAAACAGAAAAGCTTGGACCACGATTGAAAATTCGGCAACGTGCTGATAGTCAAATTGTGCCTCCCTATTTTAGAGTTGAATCAAAACCATGGGTGTTAACAAAAAACACCTTGGCAAAACAAAGGTATTCGTCGGTTCTTCCTAAAACTGTCAGACGATAACAAAGAATGAGTAGTCTTTGCAACCAAAACAAAGTGTTGCAATACCAGTACGAACATGTATAAAAACAGACGTTTGCCTAAAGGGTACAGAACTTTTAAGAGACAGCTGAGGAAGTCTGAACCAAATCAACAAGATGTTAGCCAAAGCTGAGGAGTTGTACATGCCGTATCATCCACACTGGTGGTGCAGACGTCAGCATTATCTTCGTCTTAAGAAAGAAAAATTGCTGTGGAACATGCTATCGCTATTGTTGGTGGCTATGGGTGTTGTCATTGGGCCTCTTGTTACTAATGCTTTAGTTGTGTCAGATTTGACACTGTTTGCAACAATGGTTAAAGGATTTTTGGACTACAAACGCTTTGACACCTTGGTAGACATGAGTCAGTACGCCTACACTACGTATGCCAAGGTGTTAAGACAATTGAAGACCATGAAAAAGCAAGAAGAACTGTACACATTTGAAGTCAAACTGGACGCACTGCACGAGACTCTCATTTACCTAGCACCTACTATACCCAGTCGTTACAAGGAGCTTTAAAAAAACACAAGCGAAGTAACGGATTACATTGATTCAGGGAGCCTGACCGACTTGATAAAAGTATAAATAGCCAAAACAGAACCATTGGGCTAACCTTTAAAAGCATTATGAAGAGACTGAAGCATGTTAGACGCACTAAGGCTAAAAGCCGTAAACAGTGTAAAACTGCGGGTCGTAGGCAACGTCAAAAAGGAGGTTTGTTTCCGCTATTAGCTTTAGCTCTGCCTGCTTTGGCCGCTGCAGGTAAAGCAGCTACGCTGGGGGCCGTTGGGGGAGCTGCATCGTACGGTGTTAAAAAGGCCATAGACGCCACGCGTCGCCGAAGATGAAGCAACAGCCAAGACTCATAGAGATGCACGAACCTTATCTACGAGCATTGTTTGCCGCGTCGCGAGCCCCTGCTCGACGGCGTCAATTGTTACAGTATGGAAGCGGTGATCAGATCAATGCAGTGAGCGAGTTGGTGCTCAACACTTTAAAGAATAGAGTCCCATTAACACCCCCACAAATGGCCCGCCTGCGTAGATATAAAGAATCGCTGCGTGAAGTGGGCAAGAGAAGCAATTCGATCAAGAAACGACGTAAAAGGCTTTTATCACAAACGGGGAGTGGTTTTTGGCAAAGTTTAGGCGACGTGTGCCACTGTGTGTTAGGATGGAAGAAATGATTGTGATTCCCAAGCAAGAGCTCTCCCAGGATGTAAATTATTACAAAGGACAATTGACTGGCAATGCATTGTTGGAAAAAGCCGGACAGTTAGCAGCCAGAAAGAAACGTTTGTTACAGGACAGAACCTTGACCGACGAACAAATCGTGCGCAAAATCAAACCTTTGTCGAGCAATCTCAGACGCGCAACGAAACGTTTGCGGGGGTTACCAGTCGGAAATGGGGGGATCACAGAGAACGACGACGACGAGGGATTGGTAACAACTGCCTTAGAAAAGTGGATGAATAAAATGATTAAAAACACCGAGGTGTATCCGAGAACTAAACACCAGCGTCGTGAGTTACCCCAAACACCTCCTTTGAAACGAGTTCTGGAAGAGGTTCAAACCCCTAAACTTCCTACACCTAAGTCTTCAAGACCAAAAACAACACCCTTGTCTTCCCGAAAAAAACTTTCTCAACCTAGGAGAGAGCGAAAGCGGAAGGAACCAATAGTTCATCATTGCTAAGTAGTATGTTGGAAGGAGCTGTGGGGGGTATAAAAGAAAGAAGCAAGTCCAAGACCCCATTATCCCTACGTCGCACGAGACCGGCCAAAGGGTGGGAAGTTTGGAAACACTAAGAAAACATGGTTGCGACGTCAAGAAAAAAACGAAACCGCGCTCCTAAGCGTAAAAAGAAATCGAGGAAACGCCAACTTCAGGGGGGTCGTCTGGATATTCAAAAACTGTTAAGCAAGACTGGTGTGGAGCTTCATGTACCTCGCCATCAATATTTAGGACCTGGAACTCATTTAAAGAAGCGGCTCAAACGGGGGGACCCTGGGATCAATCGATTAGACAGACTTGCCCGCCAACACGACATCGACTATTCTTATGCACGTAATATCAATGACAAACACGCAGCCGATCGCAAGATGATCAAAGCCATAGACAAGTTGCCGGGAAAAAAGACTTTGACGGAAAAAGTAATCAAACAAATCATGAAAACCAAAGTCAATTTAAAAATTTAATTAGATTTCAAGAAAAATACAGTACAATAAGAAATGTACGAAAAGTGTTCACAGTTTAGCAAATTTAACTACAATTCAAGAAAAAAATACAGCGCCAGAAGAAACGTAAATGTCAATGCTCCAAGTCATGATGGTGGTGAATTCTTATTGGTCTTTCGGACCCCCAAAACCTCGTCACTCCTTCGAAGCAGCAACCTCGTCCTCCACAGGGTTCGAATTCCCATACGCTCCAAATCACCTAAGACATAAGAAACAAGTATTAAATCAATTGATCAAATTACACGGAAACTTACTGCTACGTATGACCAAGTCTTTAGGCTCATATAAGAACTTAATTGTTTGTGATACCAAACTACTTGCTACCTATATTATGATGTTCAAATAAAGTACTAAACTTCCCTGAGAGTTGTAGTTTTTTTTATTGGTTCTCTTCCATGAAAGTTCTATAGGAACCTAATCACTCATGTTACGAAACAAAAACATGTTAATTGTTTTAATAGGGTTTAATAAGGTATTGAACATTGTTATGTTTTGTTCATTTTTTCTGAAATTTCGTAAGAGTTACTTTCCTATCTTTAAACACAAAGTTAAATAAAGAATGAAAATTAAAAGTCTGTACCTAAGGATTACAAACAACAAACAGTGGCTTGGTCTTTAACCGATTGTGAAGAGGGTTGCCTGTACCAGCGACCGTAAAAGCAGAGTCCTGCCAAACAGCCTCTAATGCTTTCTGCGACCATTTGGTGGCAAACTCCACGTCTGTGAAATGATGGTGCACAAAACTAAAAGAGTGCTCGGGCGTATGGTAGTATGCCTCAAAACAACACTTGGTACAACCAAAGGATTGGCAAGCCATGATGGAGTTGTGACCATTGCGGTACCAGTGGAGAAACACCTGTTAGAAAATTTTTTTTATATTGTTGCTTTTAATTCTTATCTTATTCAAAACGTATACTTAGTGTTGCTCAAAACTCAATTCGTTTAATTAGTGTCAAATGAATACATTGACTGTGAACGTAGGGAAAAAAACATGGAATGTCAAAATTAGCGTACTGTGTCCACAATTCAACAAAAACATCGGTTATTGTTCTAATCGTTTGAACCAAAGGTTCGCTAAAGACCCAATAAAGCTTTTTTTTTTTTTACCTCCAACCCAATTACTAGACAAATGCTTTTTTTTCCCATGGTTTATTTATAAGATGCCAATAAAAAGGGAAAAAAACGAAACGGTTTACAATACAAAGAAAAAACGAAACGAAACAAGGTTAATGGGAATTCAAAAACTGTTCATTATTTCTCTAATCCTTCGGGACCTTGGTAGTATTGGTGACGTCGACCATCCGAACACATAACAAATGTGACGACATTTTTTTCCGTTTCACGACAAGAGTGAATTGATATTAAGTGCTGATGTACTATTTGCAACAGATCGTTGTTGCCGACGATTCTTTGCTGTGCTTTTCCAATCACCTAACGAGTGAAACGAAATTAGCATGTTACGGCACTAGAGTTTAAAGTTTGTTGTTAAACAGCACTTAGGTCTAAACAAAAGTATGTCATGTCTATTGTCACTCATATTCACATTCATTTGGTTGAGCTCACTAAGACAAGGAACAGAGATTTTTCGGTGACTAAACTCTTTTCTATTTGCAATGTAATTGCAACGACAAACATATCATTCTAATGAGTACGCGCTCTAGCCTAAAACAGCATCCGAACTCGGAATGCACCGTTTGCATAAAGAAAAGAGGGTTCTTTAGAAATTGTTTCACAAACGTCACCAAAGTGAAAATAAAAAACATGGTTTTAGGGTCTTAAATAAAAGTTAAAGAGAAGTAAATGCTTTTCGAGTTGCAACGTTTTACCACAAAAACATATTAATCTGTTGAGTACGTGAGATAACCTAAAACAGCATTCTGAACTCGGTGTGCACCAATTTGCATAAAAAGCGGGCTCTTTAAAATCCTGAAAGGCTGTCGGGGTAAAAACTCAAGAGTTTAGGGTCTCAAATACAAATAAAAGAACGCTCTTTTCCTCTTTCACAATGGTTTGCCACGACAAACATATCAAGCTGTTAAGTACGCACAGTAACTTAAAAACAATTTAAAAGCAACAACTCCGAACGCCTCGTAAACTATTTGCAAAAAAAAGCGGGCTCTTTATAAATCTGAAAGGCCACCGGAGTAGAAAATCAAGAGTTTAGGGTCTCAAATACAAATAAAAGAACGCTCTTTACCTCTTTCACAATGGTTTGCCACGACAAACATATCAATCTGTTAAGTACGCATAGTAACTTAAAAACAATTTAAAAGCAACAACTCCGAACGCCTCGTAAACTATTTGCATAAAAAGCGGGCTCTTTATAAATCCTGAAAGGCCACCGGAGTAGAAAATCAAGAGTTTAGGGTCTCAAAATAAAAGTAAAAGTACACTCTTTTGCTCTTTCTCAATGGTTTGCCACGACAAACATATCAATCTACTAAGTACGTAACTTAAAAGCTAAAAAGCAATATTTTTTTTTGAACGTACACTATTCGCATAAAAGGTAGTTTCTTGAAAGTTTGTTTCGCAAAAGATCGCAGCGATCAAAACCAAGAATTTATGCTCTCAACTAAAAGTTAAGGAAAATATAACTCTTTTTGACTTGTAACGTAAGTTCACTCTCTCTGTTTCTTTCAATATCACTATGAATCAAACTTTCTTACGGCATTGTTCTTGTTAAACGAACGAATGGATTTGGTATTTAGAAAACAACGATAACAAATGCTAAGCAAACTTGATACAACGAATGTACTTACCGTTCCATACATACGACATCTTGGGAGGCTTAATAACTCCCCGTGCATAGCTTTTATTTCTGGCCTCGACGCCCAGTTCTTGGCCGGCATCATCACTATGCGATGCTGAAGGAATGGCGGGAGGTAATCCCATAACGAAAACCTCTCCGCCAGTTCCTCTTTCTCCCTCCAGACGCCACCATCCGTCAAGCTGAGAACGAGACCAAGTATCATCCTCTCCAACCATCTTTTTGTCTTGT
>JAOBRD020053348.1:0-10519 GCA_027575215.2 Hydrozoanthus sils
TTGGGAAGTTTAAAAATTAATTTTGAAGTTAATATTTGATGTAAATTCGCCAAACTGTTCTCAAACCAAAGCTGTACCAGTCCCTTGCATGGAGGAACGGTTTGGCGGCTTTACTCAAATTTCTTCTTATTCAAATATCTTTTTCAACTTCCTCCCTATCCAACAAAAATTTAGGTTAAGTCCCGCCTAAACTGCATGTTCTACATTTCTAAGCTTTATTAAGAATGCTCTAAAATAGAAGTCGATTTGTATAAAGGGTTCGTGGTTTATTAATATGTAAAAAAAATAACAGAAAATAAAAAAAAAACTTGCCAGGCAACAAAATACAAAAAATCTTACAAAGGCAAGTCTGATTTTAAAATCAATCAAAACAAATTTTTTGTTCCAACAGAATGTTTATTTATAAGTCTGTTGTTCTTAAAATATACACGGCGTTGTAGTAACTATGTTTACGTAACAGTCCTCATTACAGATAGTGGATAAAAATCTGGCTCTATAATCAAGATTAACTTTTTTTTGGTTTGAATAACACCGTTGATACTGTAGATCTACTAGATCAACCGAGCATATTGAACTGATTGAGATTAAAACCTCAGAATAATTAAGAGTTTACCTAGTTGTCTAACAAAGGAGTAAAAGGGTAAATAGTAGCAGTTTAAAGTCATTCTAAAATACCCTACCTTGGGCCTCGTACAGATAAGCGTAAATTGGAGCAAGAACTTGACTTCCAACTTTTGAGGAAGCAGCCCAGGTTGTGAGTGAGAAAGCGTCTTTATAGTATTTTGACATTTTCTCCTTCTGAGATGTCGATGCCATCTTGTAAGGAGGATAGTGAGTGATCGAAGGTAGTACTAGCAGCTGAAGAGAAAAAGACTCCTCGTCAGTTGATTTATCTCGACTTATAAATTAGAGCTGGTAACAAGGTTATTTCGTGCTTATTCCTTTTAAGCAACTGCTACGGTTATACAGGTGTCGCACATTTAATTGACCATTGTTCTTTAGACTTTTGCAATTAGTTGGACAACTTTTGTTTACCAGAGGGGTTGGCGTAATGGTAAGATCTCTGCCTCCCAATCCTGAGGTCCCCGGTTTGATCCTCGGCCTGGTCGAGGGCTAATTATTTGGTGACCTTCTTTCCCGCTAAAGCTAAGGCCACTCAGCTTTCTATCCCTCTGATCTGATTACCAGCATAATAGACCACTTTGAAGCAACTGCCAAATGCGCCTATATATGCTTCCGGTCCGCTGGGGGCAAACTGATCATTGTAAAGCGCCTGCATTCACATGGAAAAGGCGCTATATAAATGCACCATTTCACCTTCCATGTGATGTTTTTTGTTTGCAAACGATGTAGCCTGTGAAAAGACCCTTCGAGAAAAAAGTGCGGAAGGGGACTGGGGAGAGGGAGAGGGGAATTAGAATCTGTAGACATAATCACTGTGCCGCGAAATTATCGAATCCCCTCCCCATTATTTTTATCGAAGAGCTTGTTCACAGAATACAAATTAAACGATATAGCAAAATGTGACCTTTAGTTTTTTCTTCTTATAAATATTTTGCTTCTGCTTTTGTAGACGTTGACAGGAAACTGTAAGAAGATATTCGAAACAGCTGCTGGAGCCGGACCCGTAACAACCTTGAGGCCAACCGAACCACTTGCTTCGGTAAAAATAAAAGAATTGTTTTCTAGGCAAAAAAGCATCGCGCCAGTTTAAAAAAACAGTTTTGAAAATACTCTAACGATGCAGCCAATCTTAACGTCGTCTCGTCTTATTTTACCGCCGTTTTTCAGTCTGGAATTTTTAATGTAGATGGCCTGTGATATATTTGATGGCGAAGATTTAGGGACTTCGTTCAAGTTTAAGAAGTTACTAAATCAATGCATTCTAAGTTATTTGGAAAAGTCAATGGCTCGTGACTGTTTCGCCATGATTTTCTTTTCAGCGTTTTTCTCTCCAATCAGTTAAAAAATTGTCCTGCACCTTTGTAATTAAATGTACGTGCATTTCAAGCAATTCTAAGGATGAATTTTTCAAAAAATTGTTTTGGACCCCCCTAGATTTCGAAATACGCCTTGGTGCTCGCACGACCATACAGTAATTTATACTATAGCAGTTAAGATTTTCTCCTGGCTACGGGCCATCAAGAGTAGAGCTCAATCGTGACTTGTTTGACGAGCTCTAAGGCAAGCTAAGCAGACGGAATCACCGGGAATCAAATTGCAGCCATATACTCCAAAGGTTGCGTTACCCTTGGTAGACCAGCTGTTAATGCGCCACTCTGTGATGCGGGAGACCTGGGTTCGATTCCCGGTGCGGACTTTCACTCAGGGGCTTAAAATAACTGAGGAGAAGGTGCTGCCTTTGTTCTAACACTTGAAAGCGCAATTAAAACTTTCGTGTCATCTCGGATAAGAACAGTATAAACTATAGGCCCTGTCTTAGATATCCTATTGAGGGACTTAATAAACCAACAAAACTTGTCGAAAAAGAGTTGGGTGATCCCTGTGTCGTGACCTTTCAGCTATCAACTGAATGCACTTCGGACTGGAAATCAATGTGAGCCATAAATAGCGAGCTAACTAAGACCCTCAATACCAAAGCCTCTCCATAACTTTGTAAACAGGTGCTGAAGAGTTTTTGCTGGGAGCACTTGTAATATATATAATACTGCATTGTATTGCATTGTATTGTGCACCAACCAACTGATCCACACCTTTAACATGTTTCTTATTGCGAAACTCAGCAAAATTTGTAATTCGTGATACAAAGGGTGCAGTATCTACTTACTGAGTCAATAATAATGTTCCCTTCTAAAGAGTTAGCTGGATCTCTCGGTATCTTAACAGCAGCCTCGTACATTCCCCCACTCATGCACTGCGCATGCCCAGATCCAAACAAGAGATAATCAGTTTCGGATGTGGCGTTAGAAACAAAGATACGTGGCTGGTTGGACGTGTGATTCTTTATTCCATCGCAGGTAAAAGCTTTGAAATATGTTCGAAGCAACACCTCTAAAATAACTGTCCAAGAGGAACTTGTCTAGAAACAGAGAAGAATTTAGAGTTTAATATGAGTGATGGTGACACAAGAAAAATTCGCGATATTTCAACAACGTATAGCGCTTTTGCAATACAACTTCTCTGTTTAGGCTATATTTATCTGGACGAGTTGTTTATACGCTGATTAGCCCTAACCAAGGATTATGTTAATTACCATGGCAACCAATCGGTTTAGTTGAGAGTTAATCCTATTACTGTTATCACTATTATATATGCATTTGACAACTTGGCCAAGTTTGTTATATTGTTGCTAAAATCATAATTTTTGACGGCATGTAGTAGCCATCCAACTGTCAAAAGATTGCTCCTGCCCCTGAGTTTCAACCCGTATTTGCTTTTAAAAGCATATGCATGCATTTAAGTACTGGATGTTAATTCTTCGTGACTAAACGGTAAGTTATCCAGTTCATTTTTCGCATTTTTTTAACCTCGGCAAAATTGTTGGCTTGCAGAACAGGTATTGACATTTTCTTGCCCTCTTGTGCGCTTTGCATGCAGTGCGTGACTATGTCATGGCCGTGATGTTGAATTGAATAACTAACCGTTTAGTCACGACGAATTGCCTTGAGAGCAAAGACGAGAGGGAAATCGTAAGTACTATTGTAAACAATCTATCAATAACATGATCCGAATTGTAGTAAACCCTTGCTCAACAATATTTACCTTACCTGAGGAAACAGCTAGTTATAGACTTTTATAATATTGTAAACATTCTTGAAGCACAAACCGCAAATAAAAAAATCTTTCCTATCATTTTCAGCTCTTTTTTCTTAAATACAAAGTTATTTTTCGGAGAGCGTAGTTTAATAAACTCAGAGAAATAAATGCCGTACTACTTTAATTACGAAATAATTACCAAACTAAATAAGATAATAAACCATACTCATGCTACCAATAACCTCTATTAGTATTTACCAAAGCAACCAATATCCATTTTCGCGCGCTCTGATTGGCTCCCGTATCTCGCAATATCCATGATTAGCATATACCCAACCAACGAATAGTATTTTTCGCGCGCTCTGATTGGTTCCTTAATCAGTGAATATCCAGGATATCAAGCGATCGAGAAAAACAACATGGCGTCACGATTTCCGAAACATGTCAGCGAAGCTGAAAGTTTAGAAATAAATTAAGGAGCTGTTCCCGATAACACAAAAAATCCACATGCAGAGTTTGGTAGTAATGTGTTTCGAGGAAAATTTTAATAATTGTTTGACTTATGAACAACATTTTTAAAAGTAAAAAAATTCAAAGTGTCATTGAAACTGAGTTGCCGGCGAGGCGACACGAAGCTGTTTACAATTTTCATGTGTATCTAAATACAAAAACTACCGACTACAAAATACATAGAAATACAAAAACAGTTCGTTTTGTAGAGTGGTTTTAACAACAAGGTGGGTTCTTAACAGAAATAGAAGAAATGGCCAAGAGCGAACTCAACAAAACTTTGCAAAAGTTTTATCTCTGCAAGAAAGCGAGGCGGCACAATTTGCTATTACAAAAAAAAAACACTTACGGAATCATGGGAAGTCCATACTTTTAAAAACTCGTAGAACAAGGCTTTCAGCTGTTTTGTTAAACCCCTGAGCTAAAAGGTTGAAATTGTACCAACAGTTCATAAAAGGCCACTCATAATGGAAACTCGAGTGATGAAGCCGGTGAGCTTGGTGGATGTCAACACTCTTCAGCCAAACAACTGGAGCAAACAGCTTGATTCATGAAACCCCTGTTTCTTGGCCATTGGGGACTAGAGAAGCACACAGCCATGAATAAGTAAATGCATGTAAAACGACAGACCTTGCTTTTGGAGTGAATCATGTCAATCTAACTTCCTCGTGGTCTCATTCATGGCGGCACCGGCACGTTTTAAAATTATCTTTTAAAGTGTCAGTTTACCTTCAACTTCAATTCTGGCCCCACAAGCAATAAGTAAACTCTGATTTTATCTTGATTTTGGCTCTTTGTTTGTCGTTTCTCAGAACACACGGAACATATTTTGGCAAACTTCAAACTCTGAACATCTGAAGTTTGAACACAGCAGCGAGCGAGGTTGACCCCGTTCTTGGCCTAAGTCTCGCGCGTCTTGCAATATGCGCGCGGTAGCTTGGTAAAAAAGATTTTTTTAAATTTATTCATCTTTTTTTGAAGAAAAGTAAATTCTCACTGATTTGCTGGTTGGGTATATGCTAACGTAATTATTCACCTTAGTGTCGGTGAAAGCCAAGTATATTCATCTCCACTTCGGTGAATAATTACTCACTATTAACTTACCTCTTTGGGGATAGTTGTTAAATTTGCTTTATTCTTGAAAGACATATACGACTTACTCAAAAGAGCCAAATAAACGGGGGTGAAATTAAACGAGGGATGGAGTGAGTGATGGAAAATGTAATAAACGGGGGGGGGAGAAATTTCTGGAAAATTTTAACACATGACAATTAATATATTAAGCAAAGACATGGATAAATTTATTGAATTCTAAAGTCTAGATTCTCTCTGCCCGTGCTGTAATTAATCCTTACAAAAACAGGGAAAGAGAAACACAGAACTTGATACTAATCAGTAAAATTATATCTTGAAATTTTGACCACTTAATGATCGTATAGCAGATCTTGAAAAATTATTAAACGGGGGTTCTACTAAGTCTCCCTCCCCTCCCACCCTGTTTATTGGCACCTGAGAGTATTTTAAGTATAACTTACCCTGTATTGTACTATGAACGTATATTCTCCTGTTTTAGGAAGCTCCACTAAGAACTGTAGCGTCGTGGGTTCGAATCTCGTAAGTCCTCCACTCAAAGCAAGACCTACAGCAAATGTTTTTCTCCCTGCAGCTCCGTAGATTGCAGTGAAGTTGATCAACTTTTCTTGAGCCTAAATTGTTAAGGAGTAAATTTAGTGATTTAGGTTTTAGACGTTAAAAACATCGGGGGTTTTTTTCACCATAAGGATAGATTAAACCTAGCAGTTAGCAGAACATATATAGGGTTGAAAAAGATGAAAACCGCATTGGGAAATTTTTTTTATTATGATTTTAAAAAATATGTTAATAGATACTGAATATTAAATTGGAAGCGTCGGTTTTCTATGCAGAGAAGTAACTAACGGAACATGTTTTCAAGCTATTTATATAAAAATCCCGGGGTTTTTTTCAGAACTAAAATTTCCTATTTTTTTACATTTTAATGTACTTTAAGTGAAACGTAGTTGAGCCTATACTGAGGTTGCAATGTTTTTAACCAATAAACTATCTATCATAGATACTTACAGGTGAGAGGGCAGCATTCTGAGCATGGTATTGCATAACTTCGACACTCGGAATATAGAATCCAGCCTCCATTTTGTCACATTTGGGACCGAAAAATTTCGGCCGGCAGTTACAGTTGCCCTTGACGTTGCAAGAAGTGCTTGCTGACCCAATGGCGTCGCAGGCACACTTCGTATAGACTTTACCAATCAAAACAGAAAATCCCATGAGGATAGTCAATGTGTTTGTAAAACTAGCCATAAAAATTCCTTTCTAAATGATTGTTGAATACGTGTTTCCCCAGTTTAGGATCTGAATGCGGTGGGGTCACTTCTCTATTATGAGGGCGAATTTGTACAACAAAGAGGCTCAACGTACCTTGACAAAAAACAAAGTAACAATTAACAGATTGATATTTAACTTATAGGCGTTATCCGGTTGGTTTATAGAAACAAACTAATGGCAGTTTTCACATTAAAGACGGAAACACGTCAGAGACGAGTTTTCCGTTTGTGACGCGTTTCCCGTGAAATCGGGAATTAATTCAAAGGGACGAGTATTTGACAGAAAACTAGTTCAAAGTTACCCTTCGTTTTGCTTGTCGGTATAGACGAAAAAGCTGCCCGATTGGACGGGAAACTCTTTAAAATCCGTCACAATTTTATATTAGATGGGTTTTTGAAGACGGATGTAAGATGGAAAGAGCAATAGAGGACAGATAGAGCAGGAAGCTTCACTCTTCGTCTACGAACGATTTCGGTTTCTTTGTTATAGTACTGGTAATAACGAAGAAGCTGCAATTGTGTGACCAGCAAACTTTGTTTTTCTGGAAGAATAAACTTTTTCACTTGAAAAGTTAATTTGTTTTTTGTGGATCAAAGAAGAACAAGTTAGTTGACATCTTTGAAATACGCGCTTTTTCTTTCGCTCTTTCTGTAATAAAACTAGACACTAATTACGCGTACTGTTGTTGTCGCTGCCAAACGAGTTCTTCGTCACGAATTCTTACTAGACGCCAAGGAGCTTGTCTGGTGAGAAAACCGTTTTGACGCGGAGTTTTTTGTCTTCTCGTGTGAAAACGACTAATATAGCGAAAGTGTTTAAGTAGTTTTCGAAAGAGCATTGTCTAAATAAGGACTTCACAGCACAATCTCGTTAAGGAATTTAAGATACAAGGAAGGCAACATTGACGACGCAAGCTTACAAAAGACACACTACTTGTTCGCCTTTTTTGATCACGTATAACTAGTTTGCTTTCTTTTTGGCCGAGTTACGGATTTATGAATAGAAAAGGATGAAAGTTTTTTTTTTCAAAAGTAGAAGAAGATTAACAAAATTTTCTGTAGGTCGTTCTCAGTCGTAGTCGTAAAAACTTCAAAAATAAGCTTTTCACGTTGTAATTTTAATTTCAAGCCGACGGCGTGCAGGTCACCAGCACGGTGCATTCCAAAGTGCAGCTTTTGTATTCACCATTGTTTTCTGCCGCCGTCGTCAGTCGGTGTTGGCATACTCGTATCTTAAACTCCCTAACGTAATCAGAGCAACGATCCTTTTGGTCAGCGCAAAGAATCGATTCTTGGGGCTGATAAAAAAGGGTCGTGGAGCCCTCCGGTAACGAGATTGTTCACAACAATAAAACAAAAGACGCGCAGGTCAAGTTATCAATGCACGTTGAGACAAGCTGAGACAAGCCTCAAACATTTGCAGAAGCTCCAGGGGTTTTCTTTTTTCTTCTGTATGCCTTGCGTAACAAAAGCTGGATGAGTCAAAGCCTTATCTTTTTTGAGCAGCGAAGAAGAGAGTGTGAAAGCTTCCGCCGAGAGCGTACGTATAGGAACATTCATGAGTAGATAATAAAAAAAGATTACCAGTAATAAGATACTATACGTGTATGGCCACAATTCCTGCTGGTAAAATTACCTGTAAATATAGGTAAAATTAAAGAGTTTGCTCTTTTGATATCAGCTTGGCTGTTTCCACGACATACTTTGAAGTATTGAAGTGGCTTTTTCTCGCGCAATTCATTAGCCAGAAAATAACAATATCATAAAGTGTGTAATATCACATTCCGTGTTCCTTTTTACACGGTCATTCACACATATACGGTACTAGTCACAACGTCTTGAGCAACTTTAGCTACCTTTTATTGTATTTTTATTCAAATTTCTTTGTGAAAGAGCGCGATGTCAGAATCGATCACGTATGAAGTGACTCGAAAATGGTCGCATTGCTTGTTTTGAAAAAATATAATGCGAATTTGGAATCATATTCGATTGTAATCGAGTTAAATAATACTTAAATGATATCACAACTTATAAGGTGTTAATATTGCCTGCACCTACTGTCATCCTTTTAGCGTTAATGAAAAATATTTTGTCTTTTAAACTCTCAGTTTAGGGACGCGTGGCACCATATTTTCAAAGACTCGTCTAGAACTCTAATGTCCATCCATTAACCGAATTTAGACATCATTTATATATTAATTGCGCTTGGTTTCATCCACGACCATTTTAGCTGATCTTGTACAAGTTATATAGACATGAAACAAGTATTTACAAGAAAAGATTCTACATTTTAAAAATCAGTAAACTCGTTATTACCTCAACTATGTATTTAATTATGGTACAGCAAAAAAATGTATGCACTCAAGCAAATCGATTCCTCGTGCTAGAAGTACAATACGGAACATGAATGGCAAGCAAACTCGCTACATCAGTTTAGCCGTGGACACCGTCAGTTTCTAAAGTTACTTGCCTTTGTGCACTCAGGAGCAAACTTTGCTAATCCTATTCAAACGGAGGAATTTAAGGATCCGAATTATCGCCCTATCAACTCAAACTAAACGGCAATAAAAAAACACATGTACAAACCATACTATTATATACGATCGAAAACATTTAACTTACTGTTAAGACTTGTGAGTAGTTATTCCCATGAAAAATCTGGTTGTTCGTGCTACATTGTCAGATATACACAATAGCGTTTCACTGGCAGCATATACGTACTTGACAGTTCGAGATGGCTCAGTGATTTGACCTCTTGAGCTCGACGTTCGTTTATGTCGTGTTCTTTATTTATGCAAATTTGCCAAAAATCAAGAGATAAAGAAGCAATAACACAGTTGGTTGATTTTAAAGGACAGTAGATTTTTAGTTGATTGTATCGGAAATAACTGTTTTGGGGTTTTTTTTCTTTCTGTATCTTACTTTTAACGTATATGTTCATGCCAGGAAATTCCGTATGTGAAACAAATATATTCTCGTTATGAATGGCATCTGACAAAAAAACCGTGCAAATATTAAAAACAACTTAGAAATTCGGAGGGAGAAGATCATTAAATTTTTTGAAAACATAAACTGTTATTTGAACGCGAGGTTTGGGGAGGGGAGGGGAGGATGGGGTAGTTTCGGGGCGCCCAGAAATTGTAAGTATTATGAATAATAAAGACAAACATCAAGTCGCAAAAAAAAAGGGAAAAAACGCCTAAAATGATAAATTCAAGTGTTTTGTAACTCACTCAGCAGTAACAATATAAAACAAAAATTAAAGTTTTAAGCGGAAGTGGTGCCTCAACCAGCCATGGCTATAGAGTAAGTTATCAATTTAAAGATTGTTTTTTTTTTACATTGTGGCAAAACCTTGTTGAAGCTTTGTTGCTTTGTCGATAATCATATAACTGGTAAGTCGATCTGTATATTCATTGGAAACAACTCAATTTAATTACTGTTTTATCCAGTTTTATTAATATTTTTTAACAACTTATAACAGTTATGACAATTTGATCGTCCACAAAGTTATTGAAGCATTCTGATTGGATGACAGCAATTCGTTTGTTCCCTTTCCTTTAGTATTCTGAAACAATAACAGGTAATTTATTAATAAAAAAGGGTTTATCAGTATCCAAATTCTTCTTACGTTTAGGATATTAAGGCGGGACTTAACCTAAAGCACGCTTTTTGGCCACCTTTCCTCATGTTTCTTCCGATATCTCCGTCCATGGTTTGAATCTACAAATTCCCAATGCTTAAAACACAGATGAAACGAAGAAGAGTCATCTTGAATATTTTAAGAATTTTTCGATGAATTTTGAGTTTGTTTTTTTTTCTCAAAGATTGGTAATCTTAAAGAGATTTTTAAAATTGGTGATTTTTTGGGAAGTTTAAAAATTAATTTTGAAGTTAATATTTGATGTAAATTCGCCAAACCGTTCTCA
>JAOBRD020053456.1:0-29528 GCA_027575215.2 Hydrozoanthus sils
AACTTTTAACCTTGTCGTCCCCCCCCCAGTTTTCAACCTTGTTCCGAGGCATTTTTAAGGACCCCCTCCGTTTTACGAAGCTGCTTACAGAAGAAGGTTCACTTGGTGCTCTATAACCTGATGAATAACGTGCTTAATTTGCTTAAAACTAGATTGATAACGGACTATTTGTTTCTCGTTCGGGCAAGGAAGAATACGAAGAGCTTTACTTAAACGGGTTGAAACCGGTAGTTTCCAGTGACTAGAAAGAGCTCTTATGGACCCCTACTGTGTTTCTGTCACGTGATAAAGTGCCGTTTCCTTCTCTGTTTAGTTGCACTGAGGTCGCTTCTTTACCGTGACCTGTTGATGAGCCTTGGCGTTATTGGTGTATCACGTGAGTCTTTAGAGTACGTTCTCACTCGAAAAGGGCCTGGGCACTCGGCTGTCATCATCGTGGGGGGTGCAGCTGAGATTTTGGAGATTCATCCGGGAACATACAATTTTATTCTCAAGAAAAGAAAAGGTTTCGTTCGACTTGCCCTTGAGACTGGGTGAGTTGCTTGTACTGACTAAGTTCCTCCAAGTCATAAAAAAATTCGGCTTTTTAAACTTTGCTCCCACTGACATGTAGGGTGGCGTAGACAGGCGAAAGGAATTTGAGAACAAAGAGATACTGCTTTTGTAGTAAGTACTTCAGCAGCTGAAGGTTATGTGCACCAATCTATAAAAGATAATCCAACAAAAGCAAACAGTCAGAAAGGCTCTCAGTTTATCAGGTGGTTAGTACGTGTAAAATTAACAAATTACCCCATTCGAATCATTTTATTAACCCTAAATCTAACCCAGGAAAGTCCATTGAATGCTAAGGTTATTTTACCTTCAATAAAGAATATGTTTCGTAACACAGCTTTGAAAACGTAGCAACAAGTTTTTTGGGAGAATTCTTTTCAAATAGATTGATTACCATTTGCTCGAATTTATGGTTTCACAGCTTCCCCCTCCCCTCCCCTCCCCCCAACTGATCTTTTCCTTCAGCTTTATAGATATATATACTCATCCTTACTATGTTTCCGATCCCATAGTTGAAATAAAAAAACGGTTTATTTCGTTACACTTTTCTAAAGAATACCCGTGAAATGTAGAGACACAAGACGGCTCATCACTTTTCTTCCGTCTCTCAAGGAAAATCTCCCTTTAAACGTCTTCTTATAAAAATGTTCTTCGGCTAAGTTATGAGCTTATCCTCCTTGGTATTAACAAAGTGCTTATTGCAGCTTTTCAAACTCGTTTTATCAGCTCTCCTCTCGTACCGGTTTTTGCATTCGGCCAGAACGACACTTTTACTATGCTTGGCAACAAAAGAGGGACTTGGTTTGGAGATTTTCAGAGACGAATGTATGCAAAGTGGAAGGTGCAGCTGTGTGTGTGTTACGGCTGGCGTGGGTTCCCTGTGCCCAGAAGAACACCCATCAATGTTGTAGGTAAGGTGTGGCCCTTACTCCAAGGGTCGGTATACTGGCATTACTCAAGACTTTACAATATCAACGTGCACGTACTTACCTGAAAAGGAACTAGATTCTGTCCGAGTTAGACAATAAATTCCAGTAGGGAAAATGATTTATACTCTTGGTTTGCTAACACGATATGTAGGACTTTATAATTTTACATTCAACTTGAATTTCGGTTCTGTGTAAGACGTCCTAGCGATTACCCACTGTACCGAAAGCTTTTCTTCAAGCATTCTAAATTGGGTCAGATGTAGAGGGCTAAATCAACTCGAGTTGTTGCAGTTGACCTCCTAGCTGATTGAACCGCACCTGACGATGTTCTGGGCTGCATGTTCAAAACCTTACAGTATACATGCACCATCGCATACGCATTCCACGCATCACCTGGATTTTAAAGTTTTAGTCTAGACCATCCCAGGGTATTTTTGTAGATCGACTCCAGATTTCTGGGCCGGGTTCCTCAAAACCCGATTAGTGCTAACCCAGGGTTAACTACCATGACAACCAATAGGTTTTGTTAAGAGTTAACCCTGGGTTAAGTTAATCGAGGTTTTGAGAAACCGGGCCCTGGGCGTCAAATTGTTGAAAGCCTAGTCCTGGGCCATTAAAGGCGGTTTAAGGCAACTTAAGGCGATTTAAGGAAATATGGGGTGAAAAAGTGCGATTTAAGGCAACTTAAGGCGATTTAAGGCAAAATGGGGTGAAAAATGACTGCGACTTAATGCAATTTAAGGCGACTTAAGGACCAGGAATAGGCCTGTTGGAGAAGCTGAATCCTAAAACTTTCTTCTTTAAAAAAACACAAGATTATGATTGGTAAATCCCACGTGGCTGGAACCTCTTTGTAAATAGATAGATGCGACTACAATTAACGTGACGTCTGTTTTACGTGCGCGCGCTCAGATCGAGGGGTTGTTATGTACACGTTGCGTTGTGTTTCAGGACGGGATTTGGATGTCGCGTTGCGTTCACAACGTGACGTCTTCTTGTCAGGACCTCAAGCTGTGCGCGCGCTCGTAAACAGAAGTAACGTTGTTGTCGCGCTGTCTTTGCTAAATCTATCTAATATTACATTGAGTAGCTGCATGCTTCTGATACGGCCATTAACGCTTTTTGTTTCTATAACCTCATTCAGTTTACATTGTCTTGTAGTTGGTGCTCCTATCCCAGTTGAAAAAGTTGCCAACGCATCTCAGGAACAAGTAGACGCTCTACATTCTCAGTATGTTGAAAAACTAAGACAGCTGTTCGACGAGAATCGAGACAAATTCGAGGTGCCAGCATCAACCGAAATGAATATCTTTTAAACTCTGATATAAGGGCCGTATGAAAACAACAGAAATAACAATAAAATTAGCCTGCTTGCAGGCGGTTGGGTGCTCTTTTTTAGGGCGAAACCTCACAGGGCAAGGAGTTGTCGCCATCTTGGATTTTGTGGTAGAGTAGCATTGGGTCGAGTGAAAGACCGCCTGCCCAAAAACTAGGGTTTTTTTCAGGACAAAGTTTGAAATCCCGTCCACCAGCGGACGGGGTTTGTGATTGGTTCAGCGCCTGTCAGAAGACAATGGGCTGTGGTGAGATGAGAGCCGACGTCAACATCTTGTTTTCATGTATGTGTTAAGTGTTAACCCAGCTTGAGATTTTCTAAACTCTATTAGCTTTGGAATAATGGTTTTAAAACGGGAGCAAAAGGAGCCAACACAGCTTTATT
The DNA here is from genome assembly GCA_027575215.2 of Hydrozoanthus sils. NCBI lineage: Eukaryota > Metazoa > Cnidaria > Anthozoa > Zoantharia > Hydrozoanthidae > Hydrozoanthus > Hydrozoanthus sils. The sequence goes on from JAOBRD020053456.1 coordinate 3,202, forward strand.
TGCAACGATATTTAAGCCGTTTTGTCGACAAGTTTTCGTACAATCGTCTTATTTGTGAACAGCCGCCGAGCTCATCCAAGAAAATCTCCAACGGAAAATTGAATAATCTACTCGTCGGCAGAGCAAGTAAAGTTCTGGATGATCGCTTCCTTCGGTATAGTGTTTGATAACGAGCATCTATTAACGTTTGTACGGTTTGATTATTTTGTGTGGGATTAAACACCAGTTCTTAGAGTTAGTATTTGTTTTATATTTGGTATTGTTGGGTTAAATTCTGTGCAAAAGTAATTTATAAGCAAATATATTTTCTCCTTAGTGGTTTCTTTTTTTTACTGCTGCATTATCTGCAAGGGTTTTGTCAATTCGGGTTTCTGTGCATCCTCGATCGTTCTAAGACCGAGGCGCTTTGCTTTACGAATTTGCTTTCATTCGAGTTTAGCCTCAGCCTTACGGGTCTTATAACATAGAGGGCAAACATTTTCCGAAGATTTTCGAAAATTTCCGAAGATTTCCGAACGTTTCCGAACACCTACGAAGATTTTCCGCATTTTTTTTAAAAATCATAAAAATGCCATAAAACGATTTCAAACCTTTTCCAAAGATTTTTGAATGTTTTCAGAGGTTGTAAAGACTTTGTTTCATTTGGGAGAAATGAGTTAAGTTATGCAACGCTTTCTCGTGGGATACTGCGGAGAATGAAGAATTTTGCCCTCGATGTCATTTACATGTAATCGCCTGGTTCCTCGTAAAATTTAGGATTAACATCACTTGTGTTTTCAATTTTGGAAAAAGTTGAAAACACTTGTGAAATTAATCCTTAATTTTACTCTGCCCCATGCGATTACCTACACTAATTACTTCGTGTTTTACAAAGCCTTCTCAACTCGTGTTGGGTGGCCAGATTTGAAGTGCAGCCATATATTGGAATTTTTCAGTTTGAAGTAGACAGATCTAAAATGCCTGTTTCATGAAACGTTCGCCTTTATAAACAATTGTGTCTAAGATACTTGCTTGTTGGATGGAGTTCCTTTACCGTTTTGATGAATTGCAAGACTTCATCACTAGTCGTAGACCAGAACGATGCTCATAATGTTATATCGTCAATAAAACGTTTCCACCGTAGTGGTTTTTCTACGATTTCGCCGATGAGTATGTTTGCGAAGGCGAGAACCCGACAGAACAAGTTGCAAGTGTTTTAAATATGTTTGGGATCGGAGATAGTAAATATATTTTGCGTTAAAAGGTTCATTAATTACAATATCGAATCGTTAGTTTGGTCATGCAAACTTGGAACTTATATTTTTGGCGTTTTACGCGCTCAAAATTTGCCCACCAGTTTAGAAACAACTACACACGAGCAGGACAGTATTATTTTATTTTGAATGGCCCATTAAAAAGGCGTGACAGGCGAAAGAAACTCAAGTGTCAAGTGGGCGGATAATGAGAAACCCTAGTTTCTTTCATTTCGCTCGCACGCAATGCCGCCCGGCCGCGAAACCTGCGAGTTTCCGCATTCGGCTAAGAACACCCCACCGCCTGCAAGCAGGCTACAATAAAATATAACAACAGCAGTATTATGACAATAATAACAATGTAGTTATAATAAAAAAACCACGATGACATTAAAAATGGAGGTAGCTATAGAATCGGAACATTTGTAGTGTTATGCGCATTACGCATGAAGGAAATAATAAAAATGATGGAGGCGAAGGTTGTCACTCCAATCTGCATGCTGGATGTGAATGGAATGAAATGCAGGTTGAGTTGTCAGGCGAACAAGCAAAGGTTTTGTTGACCTTTCTAAACAGCAATAAAACAATTAACAGCAATTTCTAATAAAAGAAAATGAAAGCAATGATATAAAACTAAGTAATACAAGGTTAAAAATATGTTTAATGGTAAATTGTGAACGAAGTAGAAGGCTAGTAGTGTTATAAGTATTCTGTTCTGTTTATCGCTGTTTATCTTGACAAATGCACGTCAAGTACACGTTTTTGTCAGCTTTTTGGAAAAGTCTCTGGTTATCTTTTGAGTGTTTTAGTATCAGACAAAAAGTTGCTGCAGGTTCACTTCATTATTGCAGTAGAAGAAAAGATTTCCATTGCAAACGACTAATGACCTATATTTCAAAATATTGGCAATTGGCACATAAACTTGTCGCATATATATAACCTGACAAACTAGCTATAACTCCGCTCCTTTTGCACAGTTAAATTACTGACCGAGAGAGCTCTATGATCACCCGTTTCGTTGTAGCTGACCGACATCACGAGTGCATGCCTTGATGTTATGCACCAATCAATTGAAACTGCATCTGGATAAGCTCCTGGCTAAGTTTTACCACTCCAGGATATAGATGTTTTTAACGAATATTTATTGGAAGAATAATAGCAAGCAACAAAAGTTTAAAACGTTAAAAGTATTTAAAACAAGTCTTGATAGTTGCGTTCTTAAATCTAACCACCATTTTGCTTTAATTTCTCTCTGCTGATGGTTTCGAAACCCGGACGTTTTAGTTAGCACGTCTAAGACATTGTTGTCGTGACAAGAGCGTCTACGACCGTACTAAAACGGGAGATATCCTGTTACTGGCCAAATGCCGCTCGTTGTACTTTATGTCAAAGGTTATAACAGTAGAACTTTACACTGTTTTTAGAGACCATTATTAAAATTTGTGTTTTTACAATGAGTATCTAATCCTAATTTTGAGATGACTGACATACCGTATTAGCGGGGTACCAGCCGGAATAAACGAGGTGTCCATAAGGCGAGAAATTAATTACTGTGGCCATTTATTCCAATAACCACATCCTAGAATGATGCACCCTACGATAAGGCACTTTTTTGAAATATATAATCTTTTGAAATCAAAGTGTATGAAGGAGTCCGCGCAACATGAAGTGCCGCCTGATTTCGCCTTTACTTCAAATCAAGTCAAAAAATAGAGTTAATCTACGTAGTCATAATACTAATGCAGCAACAAAGTTATTACATTTTGCGCTATTACAATATGCGTTAGAAAAGTTATTACATTTTGTGTTGAAAAGTTTATACATTTTGCGTTGAAAAGTGATTACATTTTACGTCAATTTTATTACAATTTGCGTTAGTATTGCATTTTGTGGCGTAACACTTCTTTTTAATGTTGTTGTTCGCTAGCTTGGTTCAGAGCTAGTAGTTACTTAGGGGTATTCTCCAGTAAATTTCATGAACCCAACGATCGGTAACTCTCTTGCAATCTTCAGTCGTGTAAAAACAAAACTCCTCTATACAAGTATTGAAATCCAACTCAGCACTTTCCGTGGGACCAATAGTTACGGACTTTTATTCAAGCTGTATGAATTGTTTTAAAAGGGTCTTGTCTTGTGGAAAGTATATGATATAAGACAGTGCTGTAGTAGCGGCGCTAATGTTGTTTATTTGTTCTTCTGCCAAGAGATGATTTTATTTAAAATAGTTATGTAGATTAGCCTCTTCACCTCTTCAAGATGTACGCAGCAAAGTAATCATCTTTGAAGAGGAAACTGACAACAATCTTATTCGCTTTTCTCTAGCAAAATGTAGGGGCGAGGAAAAGTTGTACGTGGTTGCCTTGGTGATGAATTGAGGCCCTCAAGGTGCAATAAGCACTCATATACATCATTTGTAAACAACGCTATTAGTATAGCTAATCGTATGGGGCCGAGTAAAATTAAGGATTAATTTTACGAGTGTTTTCAACTTTTTTCAAAATTGCCTGAGTCGCCTCGCGACAAGGGCAATTTGGAAAAAAATGAAACCACGAGTGATATTAATCCTAAATTTTACGAGGAACCAGGCGATTACATGTTTATAGCATCGAGGGCAAAATTCTTCATTCTCCGCGGGATCCCACGAGAAAGCGTTTCATAACGTAACTCAATTCTCCCAAATGAAACAAAATCTTTGCAGCCTCTGAAAACATTCGGAAATCTTCGGAATAGGTTTGAAATCGTTTCCAAGGCATTTTTATGATTTTTTAAAAAAGTCGAAATATCGTCGGAGGTGTTCGGAAACGTTTCGAAAATCTTCGGAAAATGTTTCCTAAGGCATTTTTGAGACTTTTTGAAATTTTCGAAAATCTTCGGTATTTTTCGGAAGTGTACCAGCGACCAATTAGCGCTAAGTAATTTTGCCCTGAATTAAGAAAAAAATGCCCCCGCTCTTATCCAATTTTTGCCCTCTATGTTATAATGTTGGTAATACAATCGAGGAGCTCGCCTCGACCCTGCACCTCTATCATGTACTGAATGACTGATCAATACATGGCTTTCTTTGGTTAACCTTCCACCTCACAAATTACCACGTCACTTACCACGTGTTTTGAACACAGTGAGTAGGTGACTACTGAATATACGTCAGTACTTTGTTTAGGCATACACAGAAATTTTGAAGTAACTAGCTAAAAATTTATAGTCTGGCAGCCACTCAGGTCAGGGTTGAACGTAGATTAGTTTTGGGTCGCGCCGTTGCGTGTATTTTGACAGGTATGCGGTTGTGGTCATGTTTAATATTGTGTGTATTCAGTATGTGTCAAATGTGCTAGCTAGAACACACGATATGCCCATATTTTAATACGGTACATGTAAAAGCAGCTTTTTCTTTCTTTTAGCGTTTGCAAGATCTTTTTATGGACGAGGTTTAGAGACTAATGTAGCAGCATCGTGCGAATAAATTTCCTGACATCAACAAATTTAAGCTATTTTGGACAGGGAAGAGCGTTACTCGGGACCGGGACGAAAGTAGCAAGTGATTTAATAAAAGCGGTAATTACCTACTAACGCCATTAGGAAGCTGAAAGTCTTTCATTGCATATTTTATAAGAACATATTTGCCACTGAAAATTTCGCTGCGACCTAAACCGTCATTAATGTCGGCCAAACGATATGTTTCATAATGTTAGCTTATGCAACGGTATGTATTATTATTTGGTTATTAAAATGCTGTTTTACTTACCGGAAAAAAGGGAAAAAAAGAAAGAGAAACCGGCGAAGCAGCGCAGATGTGAAATTTGCATTTATTTTAGTTTTCGTTGTTTGTAAAATATAATAAATTTTTTACTATTTCATAAGTGGTCTGCCATCGCTTTTCCTACTTCCTTTCTTCAGTTCTGTTTATGGAGGACACTGCAAACTTTTGCGCATATCCGACCACTGACGCAGTGCTCCTCAGACCCTGCCAGTCTGAAAGTTTTTGGTATTACATACATGTCGTCCCTGTCCAAAGTTGCCCTTCGTTCCGGTCCATCTACCAAAACGAGTGGTCCATTTTCGTACCGGTCTCATGTATTAAATCAGTTATTTTGTATGTGGACCGACTCGTTGCGGTCTGAGTTCATCCCGGTCTCGCGCGATCATTATTAAAGATGTTTAACTTTGCGAAATAAAACTTTAGATTAGTGGTGCTAACGATTGTTATGTTTATGAAAATGTTTTCATATTCCGTGAACTAAAAACATCACGCAAATACGGTTGCTGTAACTGCTTACACATCTAATAAATGAACCGTCAGTTGCTGCTATTGTGTCATCCACGTGATTAAATAGTGTTTGGTTATAAATAATTTGTTAAAAAACTATCGTCGACTTGACCGTCATCAGGTTTTAAGCTAAAATTATTTTTAGATATCTTAGATAAAGATTTCAACTCAAATTGTTTTTATTCTAATTATAGAGTAAAAAATTAAGTACCGCAACCAAATATTCGGGGTTTGGTGGGAAGTAGATCAGTATTCGAAGTTTTTCATTGAACAATGAAAATGGACTTTGAAATCGGGATTGACTGAACTTTTTGGTATTTGTGCAGCAAGCACGCACGAGTGTTAACAGAGGCCATATGTGTCTCTTCCGGATAGGAAAGCAATTTTCAACTTGGACGCGGTAAACACGTGGAGCACGCTTTGGTTGAGTAAGCACCAAGAATTGTTTTTTAATAAATTAAATACCTTCACAGTTCATAAACAAGTGTTGTTCTTTTTGTAAAAAAACAATGCGCTCTGTTAATTCAATTCCTTGAGCTCAGCTGTTTGGCAAAAAAGAAATTCAGTATCATTTTAACAAAACGTGGTGCGGAAGTCCAAACAGGTGTGATGCTGGTAAACGCTGTTTTGCTATAACATGGTCAATTTGAGCAAGATTTTCGGGGTTCTTTTTTATTTTAATATCACTAAAGCAGTATTTCGTGCATTTTTGCACATTTAATTGCCATGAGAATTGTTGATGTGAATATGTGAAAATAAACTGTAGAGTGTAAAAGAAAAGTAATTCTTTAACTAGATAATAGATTGACACTTCTACTTTTGCTCGATTGATAACAGCACTTGATACCATAACATTTTTCCTCCTTTTCTTCCCCCCTTCCACCTCCCCCATCATCCTCACCGTCGCCAGCACGTGTTAAGCCTGCTAAAGCCTAAAGGACAACATGGGGGGGGGGCTTCATACGTTCACAGTATACTAGATGTTTTCCACTGATTTATCAAGCTTTGAAATAGTTTGTTTGACTCAAAAGAAACAGCTTTTGTTTAGAAAGAACTTCACGCTGAACTTACCATAAAAAAATTAAAAACACTTCAGATGTGATAAGTACTAAGTATACTCCAAAGTTTTCAAGCAAGTCCTCAGATCCTAATTGACGTCACATGTTTGTATGTCATACTTGCTTTAAATCTGGCCAAATTCAATTGTGAATCGAACTTTAAAAAATGTTACAATTCCGTTTTGAATATTTCATTCTTGATCAAGCAAATAAACCTGCAAAAAGCGCTGTAGATTTCGTATGTCTTTTAAATCGTGCAGAGTCAATCGTACTCTAAAATACTGAGTATCACTATATTGAACCACTTGAAATTGAACCGCTGTACCATTTCACTGCCGGATACTCGCCATTGCACCAAATACACAAGCATAACTCGCGCTTCTGCTTAACAAGTTTTAGTTTCATATTTTCCATTAGTTGCTGAAGTGTTGCCTTATTAAGTTTGGAATACAAAGGTCGCCGATAGTTAAGGAAGCTATTTCTAACGTGAAAACGTTTCGTGTTCCCAGGCATTGGACCATATCTCTGGTCAGTATCGTGCATTGCACTAAATTTGCACAGACTAAGCGCTGAAGGATTTTGACTTGTTTTCTGGCTTGGGAAGAGGTCTGTTCTAAGATACTGTTTTGAAATGAATAGTTTGTTAATTGAAAATTGATAAAAAAAAAGTAATGTATATATTACTTAATTGAAGTTTTTAAAATAAAAATGCTTTCACGCAGCGGTTCAGTACTGTTTTTGTTGATCTTCATATCATGTAAGAGTTTTTGAACTCCTTTAAAAGACCCCAAATGGTTAGAAACAATCGTCTTCTGATCTGAACCTTGATTAAAATGATGCAGCCAGTTAACAAGAGTTAAAGCAAAGTAAATACACGACAAAAAATGCAATTGTATGCAAAACTTAAGTTATTTTTGGAAAGTTTTTAAAACACGAAATGGGTTAAAAAAGAGCCAATAAGTTAGGTCGGCTGGACTTGTGGTTTGATCGTAAGCGAAACTGAATTAGATTGACAACTTTATCAGCTAATAAAAGGAACTACAAATCGAAAAATTGTGGAAGCTGATTTGCCAGGTCATGTATCAAGTTTAGGTCTCTGACTGGAAATTCCCACCTGATTGTGGCCAATCACGGCTCGAGTTCATTTTCCCGCGAACGAGGCAGCAGAGTAATTTAAAGAATGTGCTAAAAGTACGCATGTCAACAAGACCACGTGGTTAATAATTGTCCAATCAGCTTGCAAAATTAAACCCCACCGCGAAGATCGTTTGTCAGGGCTAAAGTTGCTGCAAAAACATGTCCGCTTGAGACGGTTGTAGAGTTGTTGGGAATGCCATTTCGTTTTCTTAGGGTCGAAACTCTGGCAAAGAAGTTTTGATCAAAATGAAATGCAAAAACTAACACCCAGTTGCAGTAGGTTAAACCAACACGACCAAGATCGAAGCTGTCTTGTGGCTCAGAAAGAGCTTTCCTGACGCGAGATCGCATGCTTTGATTTTTGCTCGTTTGTCTTCACCCATGCGATCGAGCTGTGTTTAGTGTGGGTTCTATCGAGTTGCTTGTCCTTGTCACTCATGTCGAATCCAGCAGCAACGCTGACTAGTCTTTGGATCGAAGGTGAAGCTTCTTCGTTTTTTGTTGTTTACATATGTGTATAACTCTGTGCATTAAACACGGAATCAACGGGAAATAACTCGTTCTCTCATAACTACAAGCTTTCATTAAAACTTGAAAAATTGCACGAGCGATTTTTCGTTGATATTCAATCACTAAGGAAGATCAAAGTTTAGTAGAAGTCTGTGTATTGATGATTTTACTCAGGTTTATTATTGTTTGTCATTTCAAGACTTAAGCGCTTGCTCGATTCAATTGTAAACGAAGCAATAGTGAAATATTGAAATCTGTTGCAGGTCAGCCTAGTCCGGTGAAAAGTAACCCCGGTACTCCAACGAAAGGAGCCCTCAGTAGAGGTGGAAGTGTTGTCCAAGAAGAGTTTTTGAAGTTTTACAAGGACAGCGGACTTGAGCCACTTGCAAGAGAGGTTGTTAGATGAGATCAAACTACAGATCTTCGGCAACACGCTTTTTATTGTAGATATTCAAATTTGTCCGCCATTGCTTTCTCATTCGTGTTTCATAATTCATGAAAGACGAATACAGAAATTTTGGCTAGTATTTCAGATCTTTGTAATATTAGATATTTTCTTCCATGAAAGTTAAAAAAGAGTTATCGATGAATTTCTGACATGAACGAATTCATGGTTTTGTGGCGTTCCAAGAAGTTTTTGGTCAATGCATTTGTTTTGAAAGACACGATCAGTGTTTGTCCATCCATTGTAACACGTAGGTACTGGCTCTAAGGTTGGTTTGCACTACTTGTGCCAAGTTATTTGTTTTTCATTTCTTTCAGGTTGGTGTGATCGACAATAATGGCGAGATAGTCAGCAGAAAGGAGGCAGCGAATCGAACGACTGGTTGGTTGAGATAAATATACTCGTCGATTTTAGATCTATCCTTGAGTGTTAAAATTTCTTTGCAACCTATATAAAACACCAACTTCACTTTGCATTACTGCCTCTTCGTTCTGTTTACTTGTAAGCAGATTGCAACATTTGGCCGGTGTTTTCCGTCTGTTTGTTGCGATGAATAATGTTTTTCAAGTTTCTGCAAGAATTCCTCTTTCTTGCGACTTTATATTTTCACGAACATTTTGGCAAGAAATGCTCTGCTGCCGTCGTCTTTGGACCCTTTCTTTGAGCTAGAATTTGGCTTTAAATTGGACATGAACCTCGGAGTATTTCTGTTCTGCGAGCTGTCGCCAAAACCAAATGTAGAATTTAAACAACAATATAAGAGACATTGGATAAGAAAACATCCCTGAGACGGATTGTGAATCTCGCAGTAGCTCCTAAAGGCTGTGAAAGTGAATCCAAAAAAAGACTATACTTGAAAAGTGTCCGTTCTAATTTGAGTCAACATTCAAGAGAGGTAACCTGACATTCTGGTAAACTTGGAAATTTTGCCAGGGGGGTTGTGCCGGAAAACCGGAGCCCTTAGATACTTAGAGTGCAAAGAGATTATGACACGACTTATGAGATTACTAGAATAAACTGGTATGAAATGTTCTCTTAGCTGTGAAGTTGAAATATTAGAAGACAGGATCTGCTATATTTTATATAAAAAAATTGTTCTAAGGTAGAATGTTGCGTTGTACTAACAGTTATGATTGTTTATGTTGATAAGAATGGCAGATGCGAGTCTGACTGATAGTCCGTTGGTTTAGTTTAAAGAGAACACAGCAGCATGCTTGACTGACTGCCTAATGGCTTTTTATTATTGTTTGTTTGACCTGAAAGAACATGGTGCTGTGCATGGCTTTGATTGTTTGTTTAGAATTCTTTGAAATGTTGTTTATGTTGAATATATTAAATTTGTTAGTGCTCTAGAACATTACCACTCAAATACCCCTTAGGGATATGTTCACAGTAGTTCTGTATGAATTGGTTTACTAGCTTCTTTCCACTACAAGTGAATGCAAAGTATAATCTATGATAAGCTATTTTTCAGTTGATTTCACTCAAAAGATCTAAAACTGCACGGGGGGCCAGTGTCTAGACCCTTTGTTAATAATTGTGTCAACTGCTATGATATCCTCCCTCTCACCCTTCCCCTTGATTTCAGATCTGCTTAGATATGAGCTAACAAAAAGTGATTATTTTATCCTCTGGAATCTTGATCATGAGCAACTACTTTGCTTTATGCAAACAAAACTAATTAGCTTTTTGTCTAAAGTTTTAAAAGGATCAATGAATCTGTGCATTGGTGTGTAGGTGAGAAAAAGCAAGTCTTTCTCATATGCAGAACCTCAGAGACCAGAAACCATTTTTTTCCTGTGAGAAGATATTAAGTGTTATACTAAAAGTACCCCTTGCTCTCTAATGTCCAGGTAATCTGGCTTCATCTGGTTCATTAGCTACTGCAGTTGGATCACCCAAAATGTCACCTGTGATTCTTCCTAAAACAATGGAAGCAGTGTCGCCAATGGTATGTGGTATCTTTTATTTCAAGAATGAATTTCCAGACAATTAAACTACTCTAAAACTTGATTATCAAATTTTTTTGACTTGAGTGTGATGTGGTTATGAAACTATCTTTTTGCGCTTGTTTATTCCCTAAATTATACTGAACAGGCACTTATATTAGTGAAATCTTTTGGAGACAGCTGCTCTAAACTTGAATGTGTTTACTGTAATAAGGAAAAAGTAACAGAAAAAGGCTTCCTCAAGCTGCTGTCAATGCAACTCATACCCTAAATATTATTATTAACTTAAAGTTTTTTGTAGTAATTGAGTGTATACAAGCAAGGTCGTTACATATTCTTGGTTTATTAATCAAAATACACACTCAACCATTCATTAATAAATTAAAAGAACAAAATTTAAGTTGATGTTTCGGCATCCTCTCAATGCCATTATCAGGAATTATAAAGAATAATAATGAAAATGGCATCGAGAGGTCGATGCCAAAACATTTACTTAAATCTTGCTGCTTTAATTTATTTATGCCCTGGCTTTAGCACAACCATTCATTGTACTCATTATTATCATCTACCAATGATTTGACATATATATTATTTGTATGCAAAATTGCTTTGTTTAGCTAGAAAATGTGTCAGCAAAAATTCCTTGTGGAGTCCCTTATGGTTCTGAATGATTTTTATTATGTAATTTTTAGATAATTGGAACCCCTCCATCACATCATGTTGTTGGAAGTGTTGGTTCTCCTAGGACGCCTGCTGTTATCGCAGCACCAATAGTCAGTTCACCTGCTAACACATGGCCGAGGTACGAACAGAATTTGTTAATGTTGACAATTTTGGGTGTACTATGAAGACACTACGTACACAACCTTGAAAGTCTCCTTTTATACATTGTTGTTTGTATGTTATGATAATTGAAAGAATAGTTAAGTTTTTTTTGTGTTATTTTTGCATTACTAGCTTGCATTAGAATTTTTAAGTATATTTTTATGAAGAAAAGCTGTATAATACCAAAAGTAAGGGCCCCCTCAGATTTGCAGGCAAAAGGACCACTACTTTTAGGTAGCCATTATTTTCAGATATTAAAGTTAAAAGCATTTGTAACATCTTGGACAAAGAGGTCATGTATTATGAGATTCAAAAGTCATTCCTTTTATGCATATTCCTACAATGTAATGTTACCAGATGACCATGATGTAAACACTATGTAAATATACATGATCACTGATACTAAACTGTATAGTTTATTTTGACTCTTGGCTGACAAATTAAATTTTCAAAATGTCACTACTTTTGGGTTGGATGTTTTGTTGAGGATTTTTGTACTAACTGGTTTATTCTAAGGGATTGCTGTCTCTGACTTGGAAATACTCAAATCATTAAGTAGAACATTATTAATAATATTGGAGTATAATGATTATTTTAACACAATTTGTGTTTTTAGAGTGAACACCCCAGGCAGTGGAAGGAAAAGAAGAAATGATTTTGGAGAAAATGATTTACTTAACAGTGGAGAGAGGTTTGTACATTAATTTTGTTCAATAGGGTTATAACACATTTATTCTCTTATTTTTGTTTCCGTACTTGAAATGTTTCACAGCTTTGGCAAACTACACTCGCTGAAATGCCCATGAATTCTGCGTATTCTTGGGGTATTTTGAAAAGCTTTCAAGTTTTATAAATCTCGGTGACGATTGCCAGTTATTTATAGGCTTTAAACCATGCTGAACATGAACAAAGCCTGTTATGCCTAGCATGATAAATTTAACAAGGCATGTGCACAATATGATTACAAGTGTATAGATTTGCTTCATAGTTTGCTTAAAATTTTGCTTTTTTTGACTATGTTTTGTTTTGTCTCGAGTATTTCATGACTATTTTTCAAAGTACTTGTTTTCAAACCTCGAGCCCTTTTTGAATGATCTACAGGAAAAGAGGGAAGCGATTATCAAGTGCTGGAAGACCAACAGGAGACAAGACAGGAAAGGGCCTCCGACATTTCTCAATGAAGGTCTGTGAAAAGGTGCAGCAGAAGGGGAGCACTTCATACAACGAGGTACCTTAAGTATTTTACTTGTCATTTTTATTCTTTACTTCAAAAGCTTGTGTCAGTAAGCTGTTGAATTGATTATCTATTCAGTTACAGTGTAACCCCATTAACTTGAACTCTGATTGGAAACAAAAATTATTTGGAATTTGAAGGGGTTCGAATAAACCAATAAGTTTGAGTTAACTGATTTTGTATCTAAGGTCAAATCTTGGGGGATTGGATTTTATTCGAAAAAGTGGGGATTTTGAATTATCCAAGTTCAAATTTCTGGTATTCTACTGTATTTCAATATCATTATCTTAGGCTGGGTAATAGTTTTTGAAAGAGTTCATTTGATTAGTTTTATTATTTTGACAAGAAATTGTGTGATTGTTGTCAATTAATTTATGTTGAATTTTTTTTGTTACTCTCTGATATCTTTTTGACCGATACCATTTTATGTGCTTGCTTTCTGAAGGTTGCTGATGAACTGGTTCATGAATTTAGTGATCCTGAAAAACATTTATCTCCCACTGATCAGGTTGGTGTGTGTCTCAAGTGATTTAAAGATGGGCAATAGAAGCAAAAAGTTATCGGGGGGACACAGCAGAAATTGTAAACGTTCAAACAAAAGTCAGTTTTCAAGTTCAATTAACTCTGTGCCATTTACCTCATCAATATATTGAACATATTATAGGCAGAAAAATAATGTGAGGCCTGGCACCCTGGTTCTGCCATCCATGTGAAATGAAAAAACTTTAGTTTGAATTTTTTTGAGAATTGTAGTACCTTTTTAAGGTTGAAGCAGTATAAGAATTTATTGTGTCAACTTAGCAGTTACTAGTGCAAATCTCCATTGTGGGTTGGGATGGTTAAAGGTTGAGCAATTTAAGGCATATCAGATATTTTCAGATAGTATGAAGATTTTAGTTCTCTCTAGTAACCCTTCAGCCTTGGCATAAATTTCTGCAAGTGTCATCTTGCTGAAGTAACTTTTTGCTGTGGATATTAAATCGATTTTCAGCTTTGGCCTCTTGTTTAAACCAAAATAATTTATTTTGAATGACAAGTAGATTTAAGTCACAACTATATTGGCATGAATAATTTGTTCATTATTGTTTATCAAAGGTCTAGCTTGTTGATATTTATTTTTGTGGTATTCTGCAGGCTTATGATCAGAAGAACATAAGAAGAAGAGTTTATGATGCTCTAAATGTACTTATGGCTATGAACATCATATCTAAAGAAAAAAAGGAGATCAAATGGATTGGTTTGCCTACCAATTCAGCCCAAGAATGTCAACAGCTTGAGGTAACAGACTCCCTCTCTAAAATCTAAAGCTGATTACATATCACTCAGTTTTTCACTCATAAGTAAAAATAATGCATTTTTCATGGTTCTGTTGCTTTTTGCTTTTCTCTATAGGAAGAGAAAAAAGACAGACAAGAGCGAATTAGGCAAAAGACAGCACAACTTCAAGAACTTATTTTACAGGTATATTTATATACATGTACATAAATTAGGAAGCTAAGTTTGGCTACTGTACCTGAGTATGCTAGCATGAATTGTGAGTTAATGTGAGTTACCAGAAACCAACTTGTATACTATTATGGATCCTGCAGTATGAATAACTAACACATTTTTTATCATTATTTTGATAAGATTTATTACGTTGGTTTGTATTGAAATCTTTCAGTCCCAGTCAGTTATCAACGTTTATTTTCTCTTTACATAACAGATACAAAATATGACATTTGGAATTGAGAAAATAAGAGTTTGTTTTTAAAGTTGAAGTATAAGTAAAACTTGCTCAATTAAAGAATGGGCTCTAGAAGGGAGAATTTACCAACCCTTTGGGAATTCTGGTTGTTGAACCCAGAATTCTGCTTTTCGACCTAGAATTCTGGCCGGCGAACCCGGAATTCCAGTTGTTGAACCCGAAATTCCACTTTTTGACCTGGGATTCCTGCTGGTGAAAGCAACTTGAACCCAGAATTCCGGTTGTTGAACTCAGAATTCCGGTTCAGTCGAGAGATTGAACTTCACTTAGCAGCAGTTTTGAACATTAGAACAGTTGAGAATAGAAAGTCACTTAGCAGTGCTTTGTCTTCCAATTTGCATTTTACCAAAATCCAAATTCTCTTTTAAGTTGTAACAAACCAAAAGCTGTACATGTCAACAGAAATTTATTGTTGACTTAGTTGTTTATAACAGATTAAAATTTTTAAGGTTTGTGTAAAAGAACTACTAAGTTTGTTAGTAAGGAGAAATTTGTTACTCAAATTGGTTATATATATTACTTTTATACAGCAAATTGCATTCAAGAACCTGGTTCAGCGAAACAAGAGGGATGAGAAAGAACATGGGCCACCCCCACCAAACACAGCAATCCATTTACCTTTTATCATTGTCAACACTAGCAAGAAAACTGTTATTGACTGCAGCATATCAAATGATAAGTGAGTAACTTTGAAGGCAATAAGGTTTCTGAGGGTCATCAGGTATAGTAAACATGTATACAAGGTTGAGGTACTTCCCATGAGGACTGACCCAGTATTTTTCCTTACTGTACATGTTAAGGGATTTTCTGTTTTGGATTTAACATTGGTTGTTCCATAGTAAATAGGAAAAAGAAAACTAAAAAATAATGTTTACAATTAAGGTAGCTCTGTAACTTAGAAAGACCAAATTATCTTTAAAAAAGCTATGAGCCTTGCAAAAAATATTCCCACATGTTTTTGATGGACTCTGCAATAACTCAGTTGTAAAAGTTCTTTGTTACACATGTGGTACAGCAACTGGTGTACAAGCTACCCAGCAGTTTCTAAGAGTAGGTCATAAGAGGCTAACAGTTCTTATGTCCATAGTAAGAAAAGGACATCTTCAAAAACACATCCATGCACATACATGTTATGTGTAAGTTTTGATTGTTTTTTTTGCAACATGAGGATATGGCTAGAATAATTGCAATTTCGTTTTGTGTAATCCTATGAGGGGCACCAAATGCTCAAGGATAGACGGGGGGGGGGACTCTTTTGATGTGCACTAGCATAAATATGGCTGCACTACTATGTACTTATTATGAATTAACCCTTTGACTACTGAACATTTTGGGACCCAGTTCTCTGTTGTTCCTGGAGCAAAATGGCAGCACGATGTTTACATTTGACTCAAAATCAAAACATGTATGCGCAGTAGAATTTGGTTGTGTTTGAAGCAGTGTCAGAAACACACAAATCAATAACTAAGAAGTTATTTTGTTAGATTTTCATTTTTTTGTTACAAAATATATCAAAACAGCAAAAAATTATTTCTGTACAGAACAGGTTTGTAATATATTTCAACATTTTCGCTTGTTGTGTCGAACAAAATCTCAAAGTTTTGAATTTATTTGTAGACAAAATGATTCTAAAATAGTTTCAGATGTTAAGCTACGGTAAAACAAAGTGTTTGAAAATATAAGTGTTTAAACAACATCTAAAAGTGACGGAAAAGAGATTTTGAACCGCACGCGTATTAAAACTTCACGAAAACTCCAACCAGTTGCGCTGCAGAGGTGTTTGCCCTTAAAACACATTTTATCAGTTATCTCTTCGGAGATTTTTTCTTTCAGATTTTTACAATGAGTAAAATGCTTTTTACGACCCTCGATTAAAACTCCCGAGATTTGAGATTGCTGCAAATGAATTCTGACAGGACTAAAAATAGCCAGCCACTTCCACGCATCAGTCTTTCGCAAGCGCGACTCGAAATGTTTGAACTTGCTTTCTTTTTTTTTTTTTTGCATTCTCGAAAGAAAGAAACTTTCGAGAACTTGCGAATTGACAAAATTGACATTTTATATCTCGATTTTCTAAGAAAATATTCGTTGACAAGTAATCAGCGACTGCAGTTAAAACAATTTTTGTAGTACTAAAACTCTTGAATCGAAAATGTCACACCGTTTCAAAGGAACTTCCGACAGACTTGTTTACTTGTTTTTGTCTCGCTGATCTTATTTGTTTCTGCGATAACAAGATCTATGAGATCATTGTCAAATAAACTTTGAAAGAAAAGTAATGTCGAAAGAATTTCCTAAATAGGAACTTGAATTATCGTAGGGAAAATATCGACAGGCAAGGTCTTGAAGGTCAGGTCGCATGCGCTTGTTCCATTCATAATATTCATTTTCGTCGGCTTCATCCTCACAAGTTTCTTTCTTTTTCAAATCGTTTGAATTGCTGGCTAAAATATCTTCATCTAATTCTCTAGCATCTTCATCGAAAATTTCATTGTTTCCCTCATCTTTTTAGCCAAAAATTTCTTCCCGCGCCACCGCCATGACCTTCAACACTTACAAGTGATGTCGAAATTTCAACTTACGTGATCTCCCTGGGCCCTCGTGTTAGTAAAATTATATGTGCGGTTGATGTAATTTGATTGGCTGTTCATTGTTTTAATAAGAAAAAACAACGGAAACAAATTCTACACTGTGTAGGGGAGGGGAGAGTCGAAAGATTGGAACCGTCTCTGGCCGGCCGGTTTAGGCCGTTTCAGGAGCCAAAGGGTTAAACATAAAGACTACTTATTTGTTTCTTTTGTGGGAAGGACATATCCATGTACTAAATATCACATTTAAATTGTGTCCCAGTTCAGCTCGTATTTAAGTTACAAAATACTACACATGTAAGACTTCATTTGAATGATGACAATTAAAGCTCATTTACATTTTGTTGTTTAAAACAGAGGATCCTTGGCTTTCAAACAGAATCACTCAACTTGAGAAAAATCTATTGGTCTTGATCCACTTCAATCAACCACAGTTCTGCAGCATTTGCATAACCCCTTGGTTACTCCTAGCCTAAATGTAGATACAACAAGTTCCAGGCAAAGGAGTTGAAATTTTAAATGGACTCCTGAAGTACTGTAATTTACACTTGTTCATAGAGTCCGAATATAAAATGTTAAAAAAGACACTATTAAATTGTTTCGGATTATTTTTAAAAAGATGTCTGAATAATATTTGATTATTATTTGATTATAAATATCAAAATGGTTAAAAGTTGATTTCAAAACAAACATTTTCAACTCATTAAGTTATATTCAGGTAAACGAACTGTGGTGAAAAAACACATTTTATATGAATTTGGCAGTTGTTTGATTATGCGTCAGTTTTATGTTAACTAATCTTTTCATGTAATTTTTTAAAATTTTGTTTCGGTTTCTTGCTCCACAACAAGGGCTATAAGTAGCCAGCATGATAACCAATTCCATTGCGAGAGTGTTCTGCAGACTGAAAATACTGCAGGTGGAGCCAAAGTAACAAAAAACTGTATCAAATTTTTGAAGGTGGCTTTTTGACCACCATAATAAAAACCTTGTCAAAGGAGCTTCAGCAGAATGTACATGTATAACGTGTGGCTATAAAATTATAAGAAATAGTTTAAGTTGGTCAAAACCTTTATGTACAGTAGCTGTGTACAAATCGATACAATCATGGAGCTTATTTTTTTTGTTTTCAAGGTGCTCCTTTGAATGAAAATATAATCAAATACTTTCATCCCTTAGGACTAGAATTGAGGTGTCTGTCAGCTTTTACTCTTTAGAGTCAAAGGACTATTTTATATTTCAATTTTCCAGTCGTTGGTAAAGAGTTTAACAAATATATGGAAGCATTTAAACCCTTCCTGATTTCTGGTCTCAAGAATCATGCAGAATATCAGGTAACCTTTTCTGTTTCACTGTTAACAGTTCATACTTTAGAAATGGTTTAGTTTTCAACATATTTTACTCAAGAGAACAAACTGGATCTGTATTTGCATAATTCATGTATAATAATTATGGTAAAATTGTCAGAAATGCTCAATTATGGCAAAGGTAACAAGTAATAAAACAATTAAGAAAAAAGTTGAGGTTTTTTTTCTAATACTTGATTAGAGTATAATTAAAAATTAATGTTGTTGGTTATTTTGAGAAATTTACGATAACTTAAAGCTTAAAAGAACATGTCTTCACTTACAAAGCACAGTGCAGCCCAATAGAGGTTGTGCTGGTCACATGACATGTATTTCTTTAAAATATTTTACATTAAAGTGACTATGACATGAAATGTTTAGTAAATAAACCCCTTCCGGCGGCTGGTATTTCGGAGGATAATGTCTGCGGCTGATAGATTGTCCGAAAAATGAACAATTGGCCGAGAAGTGAAGCTTCAAGGGCAACTGAGAAGTTTTGAGGACAATCTATCAGCCAAGGACATTTTCCTCTGATATACCAGTGAGCCAAAAAGGGATTTATTTATTTTATAACCCTCCCAATAATTTTTTCTTCTTTGTGTACATTGTGAAAATTTCTCTCTTCTCCACACCAATTGATGGAATGTAAACTTTCAGTTTTAAGCTTAAGATATTTTACAGAACTTTAGAGACTTGATAGGCTAACGTTTAGTTAAGCCTCTTTTTGAAACTCCAACTGTTTAGCTAAAGTGCACTCGCAACTTTTTATGTTTACATTAACTTTTTTGTGCTGTCTGGCACTGCCTTTTAAAAATCTTCATGGCTAGACTTGCGGCGAAACAATTCATTTTCTCGTCTATCAATTCAAACTTGTTCAAATTTTGAAAAATAACGCTTGTTGTTTTAATTTAAATGGGCCGACAAAATCGCAGGGCAATTATCACATTGGAAGGGGTATATTCGCTAATAACCTACTTCCGATTTTGTACCACGTGATGCGTTTTATCCAATCAGGTTGCACAAAAATTATTAGGTGGGTTATAATTTGTTATATCAGTGGATAGATCTTTCTTAATGGGGAAGAGAGGTGAAAAAATGATTTGGCCGAAATCGGTAATGGTTCTCGAGATATTAACATTATTGTTTTCAACTGATGGTGTCAGTTGTTAGATCTATAGGCAAATTTTCAACATTTGAAATTTGCTGCAAATCCTTAGCCTTTTGAGAAAAATTAGTAACTATTTTGAAGAATACCTAGAGATACACCATCAGCCCAAGTTTGGCTTAGATTCATCCAAGGTTATGGATGGGCAGGAGGTTTCATAAAATTGAAAATTGCCAGTCCGACAACTGACGACATCAGTTGTAAGCATTAAATGTTAATATCTCAAGAATCATAAAAGATTTGGGCAAAATATTTTTACTGCTATTCTTCATTTAGCAAGGTCCTTCTGCTGACATAACGAAATGTTTCATGGCATGTTTCATGGTGCTTTAAGGGTCTACTGTCAAAATTGTGCAAATTTGCATAATTATTATTATGGTTTTGGTTCATAATTTGTAAGCTACTAGCAAATTTCATGGTTTTACTTTAGAAATATCTTATATTTTTAAGGCTTTATCTGAAAAGAAACCTCAAATCTCGACAGTTTTTAAAGGAGGCCATGACAGTGTGCCTCTTACTTATCTTAAAACATCTTGCAAAAATAAATGTGAAAGTTTTAATCCCTTAATTTAAACGTAGGTGCTCAAAACGCACAGTAAGTTAATCATTTTTCTTGTTTAGGAGTTTCAGGTTTTAGTTTCCCACCGTGGTTGATAAATTATATTTGTTTATTCCTGTCGTGTTACAACACAGTGTAATACCTAATCTTGCTTCCAACAAAAACCCAACATCAGTTGTTCTTGGGATCTGAGGTGTTTTTATTGATGAACTGCAGTTTAGTTTTTTTAAAGAATGTGCAAAAGGCTAATTTCTGTCATTTACAATTAAGGTTTTCTAATTGTATTCTTGATGAATTGTAGTTTTGTGTGTACTAGGTGTGCATTGCAGCGGTTGGCCTTGTAGGAGATATTTCAAGAGCGTTGGGGCAGGATATCTTGTCATACTGTGATGAGCTCATGCAGTGTCTTTTGGAGAATCTTGCAGTAAGTTCAGATCTTGCTCAAGCTGTGTAACATATTCAAATTAGATTGTTAGGTTTAGCATCATTTTATTCATTAAGTTTGATCTTTTAGTTGTCCCCACTTGGTGGGGAGAATTGTTATCATCATCACTGTCTTCGTCGGATGAAGACAGTGATGATAATTCACTATCTTTATGTCATCATCATCTGTATAATTTATTTACCATTTTTGTAAGCTAAGTAATATTTGCTTCCATTGCAAACAAATATTCCAGAAGGCAGTAATTATTGTGCAGTCTCGACAAATGGTAATGGTCTTTAATACTTCTCATGATTTGTTGAATATTATTATTTCTCAATTTAAGAAGAAAATGTTTTCAAGACAGAAAGTCTGAAAAAAAAACGACAGAAAATGACCGACTAGTTAGCTTGTTTCTAGACCATAGCTTGTTGTTTCATGTCACAGATAAATTGTCATCTTTCAGATGAAACGTGATGTATTTCTTGTTATCTTTCTTTTCGTCCCTCAAGGACAACAATGTACATCGAAGTGTCAAGCCACACATCCTGTCCGTCTTTGGTGATGTTGCCCTGGCTATAGGCCCAAACTTTAAGAAATACTTCGATGTAGTGATTTTAACATTGAATCAGGCTTCACAGGCCCAAGTAGACAAGGTAAGCGTTCTGCTTCATTTTCTCGGGGAGAGAAGGACAAGTGTTGGGTTCATTGATAGAAAAGTCAGTAATGTGGCCCAGGAAAGTTGTGTGCATTTTGCAAAAAGATCTTGGAAGAATGGAGAGACTAGAAAATGCAATTTTTGGCAGTTTTCAGACTGGGATAAATATTACTCGTTGAAACAGCTGATGAAAACTCTTTAAACAACTATTCATGCTTTGGAAAGTAGAAATATATTTTGCTAGGCTTGTAGATATTTAGAAAAGATTAATATTGATAGTTCACTTTGTGTGGTTGAAATCTCATAAAGTGGCCATTCACTTTGATTGTCTTAAAGAGTAGAAATGATCAGTGTTATGCATTCTAACTTTTGAGCCAGTTGATGAAACCCCATAAAGTGGTGGCAATCATTTTACTTGTCTTGAAGAGTAGAAATGATTGGTGTTACTCATTCTAACTTTTGAGCCAGTTGATGAACCTTGAGAAGCGACCATTCATTTTGCTTGTCTTTGAGAGTACAAGTGATTGGTGTTATTCATTCTAACTTTTGAGCCAGTTGATGAAACCCTATAAAGTGACCATTCATTTTGCACGTCTTGAAGAGTAAAAATGATTGGTGTTATTCATTCTAACTTTTGAGCCAGTTGATGAAACCCTATAAAGTGACCGTTCATTTTGCTTGTTTCAAAGAGTAGAAATGATTGGTGTTGTTCATTCTAACTTTTGAACGAGTCAAGAGAGAGGCTTGAAGTTTCAAGTTTCAGGAAGTGTAGGACCCTGGGTTACCCATTAAGCCCTAAGAACGTCTTATGTGTTGCCAAGTTCTCCCTACTAGAACATGTATTTTTCATGTTACCAGTTTAGGAATATTTTGCTTTTCATCCTCATAGTTTAGTTTCCATTTACCCATTACAAAAAATCTTATTTTGTGTGAGTTATGTAAAGAGAAGTTAGCAGTCGATAGATTGCCAGAGGCTGAAAGGGTTAAGCAATAGTTAAGAAAGGGTTCCCGCAGGGTCTTAAAAAGTCTTATTTTTGATTTCGCTTTTTTAAGGCCTTGAAAACGTCTTAAATCTATAGGTCTTAAAAAGGTCTTAATTTTTTGCTCAAGATAGTTTTTATATCTTGTCATCAATTTTCAGTGGTGCACAAGAAAAATATTTTTGAAACACCGCTGTCTTTCTTCATCGTTGTTAAATCCAGTCTGGAAATGGAAGCAGCTGCGCCCATGATATTGGTCTGCAGCACGACAAATGTTGTGTTGGTAAATTCTCCCAACTAGGACCCTTACTTTTGGTATAACCAGCTTAGGAGAATTTGGCTTTTCCTCTTCAATTGTTCACCTTGTTTGATCAATTTCTATTTTCTCATTACCGAGTGACTTATTTTGTATTATTGTGTTATGTAAGGAGAAGTTTATCAGATGATAAACTGGCCTGGGCTGAAAGGGTTAAAGGCACATTTTGTTGTTGTTTGCTTTTTGTTTTGTCTAGCTCAGTCTCAATGGCTTTTTGAACAAGGAACAATGTAGTTGTGTCGTGTAGTCACAATGGGAAAGTGTGTTTTTAATAATAGATGGTTGACCGAAGATAAATATGCGCACATGTAAATTAGGTCATTAACTTGTTTTCTGTTGTTTTATGCAGGGAAATATAGTATTTTTAAGCATGACATTGCGTGTTAGTAATGATTTATTACCCAGTATTTAAGTTTTGAAAAACATTTTGTGTAAAAAGTTGTTGGTCTTAAATATTTTATGCAAGGTCTTAAACACGGAACAATGTAGTCGCGGCGTGTAGTCACAATGGGAAAGTGTGTATTTTAATAATAGATGGTTGACCGAAGACAAATATGTGCACATGTAAATTAGGTCATTAACTTGCTTTTTGTTGTTATATGCAGGGAAATAAATTTATAGTACTTTTGAGCATGACATTGCGTGATCTATTACCCAGTATTTAAGTTTTGAAAAAAATGTTGTATAAAAAGTTGTTGGTCTTAGATATTTTATGCAAGGTCTTAAAAAAAGTCTTAAAAATGTCATAAATTTGATCAGGCGTTAGCTGCAAAACCTGTAAGAAGATATCGTAATTGCACATTTTTTTCTTCTACCCTAGACCAATATCTTTTTTAGTAAAAGAAAAAATCCTGGTATTTCATCAGTATCTGTGAAATAAATAATTTTTTAAAACCATTTTGTATTCTATTCAGGAGAACTACGATTAGTGGAGTGAGTCTTACTAATGTGAAAATTGTTGTCAGTAAGATAAACTACTGATTAATCTTGAATGCAAGTGCAGTACTTTATTTTTTTTTCTAATAGTTTTTTTTAGTAAAGATGACTTTGATATTACTTTGTGAAAACATTCAATTGTCTCGCGATGTGAGTCGTTGAGGAACGAAACATTTCGACTACTTACTGACAGTCTTCTTCAGGCGTTGTGTAGACAGTGGTCTTGTACAGTACTGTGTATCTCAGATTACACTCTTCAAACCGCCTGAAGAGGGCTACAAGTGAGCAATTGGAAACATTGCTATCCTCAACAACTCACATCGTGAGACAGCTGAATATTTTCACAAAGTATCCTCACCCTTAATGAATAATCTCTTTCAATTTATTGATTTCAGTCGGATTATGACATGATCGACTATCTTAACGAGCTGAGAGAAGGATGCCTGGAAGCCTACACGGGGATCATTCAGGGTTTAAAGGGGGACAATGAACAGGCCAATGGTATGTGCCATTTTAAAACCCATTTTTTACTGCTTTAGATTTGTACCGAGAAACCTCTTGCAGTACTAGCAGTGTGTACATAAACCCAGTGCAACATCCGAAAGCCTGGGACCAAGTGATTGATGACATAAAGTACTACATGCTATACACAAGTTTTAAATCAGATAGCGTTTTTGGTTTCCAGTTTCCATGACTTATTGTAAAAACTTCAAGGCTGTGGGACAACCAACTGTTAGAAATAGTAGCCGAGAAAAAGGCGGGGAAAGTTTTTTTTCCGGCTCCAAACTATCTATGTCAGATGTGCAAGAGGTTAATAATAGCACTAACAACTTCGGAATCAACTCGGTCTGTTTGTTTTATCTGGTTTTGACTGATCAATTTCAGCTGACGTGGCACTGATTCAGCCCCACCTGCTGCATGTGATTGGCTTCATTGAGTTGATAGCGCAAGACCAAGATCACTCAGAGAGTAATGTGTCAAGTGCCTGTGGTTTAGTAGGGTGAGTGCGCATGTGCTGTAACAAGATGGCTTTATGCCCACATGATCCTCTCTGATGATCCACTTAGGGAAGGGCCCTGGCAATGAAGTTGCATGTAGGGGCGGAAAGATCCTTTTGGACTACATCGTTTTCTATAGACCCTTTTAAGGGGAACCTGCACTTAAAAATTATTTTCTTATATTTTAAAAACATCAGTTTGGGATTCCAAAAATGTACTTTCTTCAGCGATTCATTTGTTAATATTCTGCAAAAATGAGTAAAGGAAGCACTAGCCAATCCCATGAAGCCGCAATGTTGCACTGACTACTGGCGCCACAACGTCAAACTGTCAGAAGACTCAGCTCTATTGCCTTATTCAGACTTTTTTATTGCTTCCATTTATTGTAAGATTATCCAGTAGAATAAAAAACGTTTTCCTCTTTAAGCAATATAACAAAAAGCTTTATTTCTTTGATAACAAAATGCAGTTTCACTTTGTGACCTCAGACGTTAGTATAACAAGGTCTTCATAGAGAATATTAAAAAATGAATAGTTTTTGAAAGTACATTTTTGGACGCCTACACTAATATTTATAAACATATAAAATACTAATTTTGGAGTGAAGGTTCCATTTTTAATAAGAACTTAATGTAGCCTGAAATTTTGATCTGGTTTCTTTAAAATTTATTTCGGCACATTAGTGGTGGAACAATGAAAACAGGCCGTAGGCTGTCGAACGTTGCGTGTGGCGAATCTAAACGAAGCCAGTGAGGAAGTTCTAGCGTTGATTTGTATTACAGGAACTCGTACGATTCATGGAAAACCTGGAAAGTCATGAAACTTTAGATATTCATTTTCCAGGCCTGGAAAGTCATGGAATTTTGATTGGGGTCGTGGAAAGTTGTGGAAATCTTGCAGAATTTAGATTGGTAACAACGTGTAGAAAAAAATATAACCAATCCACGAAATTACACGCCTTTTTGCTGAAAAACGGAACGCAGAGATAGTCTCGCCGGAGACGCAGTGCGGTAAAACCGTGCAAGAGTTAATTTATTTTGATTCCTAGAGTTAAACTTGGTAATGCTACTATTTCTCAAAATAAACATCCCTTACTTCACCTCGCTTAGCTTGGATTATGCTTGGAAAAGGGAAAAATGAGGGAAAAAATAACAATGCTAGGTCATGGAAAATCAAGAAAAGTGGTAGAAAGTCATGGACTTTCAGAAAGTCAAAAGAGTACGAACCCTGTTAGGTTCCCACATAAAAGATTTGAGATTTGAAATGGTACATAGTTCCTAAAAATACTATTGGTTTTACAGGGACATCAGCTCGGCTTTTGGGGCACAAGTACATCCTTACTTGGAGAAGCAAACAATAAATGATATTCTGCAGGAAGGCCGAAGATCAAAGACACACAAGACAAAACAAGTCGCCACTTGGGCCACCAAGGAAATGCGCAGACTTAAGCAGTCACTGGTATGTGAATTGTAACTGTACCGAAACTCTACAGTTTTTGCAACGAGAAAGGTAAAATGGCCCTCTTCATGCATTATTGAAGCCCCCAACCCCACCCCACCCCCTTCCTTTTAGAGCCCAAAATTTCAAGAAAGTTCCCCTGCTCCCCACTTCCCAGCCTCCTTCCTTTTAGAATCCAAGTATTGGGAAAGCCTCCTGCTTACGCTCTCAAAAATAGAAGACGACGAATACATTTAGTAGAACGGTGACGCCTTGAATTATTTTGCATCTCACTTCTTGGTTCCATTTTCGCACAGGACATGTGTGAACATTTTAGGCGGTTTTTAACACGACACAGCCAACGCTATATTTTGTTGGTAGTGAATTCTGTCCGTCAAACCTCCCTTATCGAGAGAAGCCTGGGAACTGCTTCTGACAAACTTCTGTTTAACGGGAACCGCGCCAAAACATTTTATAATGCAATCGGGAGTTCCTTTGGTTTCATCATCCGTAGCATATACC